>VXAY01004712.1:418627-521493 GCA_013399855.1 Oxyruncus cristatus | reverse complement strand
CCGCCGCTCCCGCCGCCGGCCCTGCTCGCCGGGAAGATGGCTGCCGTCCGCAGGGCCCGCAGGGACTCGCGCTGCGTGGTGCGCTTCTCCGACCGAGAACTCTGCTAAGGGCCCCCCGCGGGCAGGGAGGACACACGGACCGAGCGGGGGAGCAGGGCCCCCGGGACGGGACAGCGCCGCCCGAGCGTCGGCAGCATGGTGAGCGGGCCCGGGCGGCGGGGGCTCGGCCGCCGTGCCTGGGCGGCCGGACGGGACCGGGACACGGCGGGTGTGCCCAGGAGCGGCCCCCTGGAACGAGCCGCTGCCAGGCAGCCCTGCCCTGACCTGCCCTGCCCTGCCCGCCCGCGGGCACCGGCTGATGCCTGTGGGAAGCGTGCCGTGATCCCACCCCGCCGCAGGGAGACACGGTCGCCTCCTGCAGAGGATACTGGGCTGATGAGTGGGGCTGCTCGGTTCGAAAGCGACCGAGCTCTCCCCTAGGAACACCCAACAAATCACTGTGTCATTACAGAAAGCGTGCCCTGCCTTTTCCTCCCCTCAAAAATCTGGTGGCACATAGTCACTAATTTAAAGGGCTCTGTCGGCCGGGCACTGCAGTTATCTGAGTTTGCCATTTAACATATCAGAAATACTGCTTGGTTCAGTATTGCTTTTTTGACTGCATCTCAGTATGGATTTAAGTATCCATGATGAGAACTCGATTATTCAAAATTAAGCCATTTATATCACACAAGGGCACTTAAAACGGCTCACCACTATGATTAAAACTCTTATTTTTAAACACAGTGTTGCTTCTAACACGTTGACAGAAAAATGGAGCTACTTTCTCATTTTTATTATAAAACCAAGCAGAATGTTAGCTGATGGTCACTATGTTGTGCCTGCTCCTGCCTGAGTTCTGTTCAGTTTACAGATAGCCCTGTTCAACTGGTGACACTCAGCTTCAAACTGTTTCTGATCTTGGATTTATCTTGCTGAAACAGAGATCATAACTACTAAACGACCTGACATGACAGACAGTTTCATAAGTGGCTGTTGTGCTCTGAGGAAATGAGCATGCAATTACTCATTGCAAAGCAAAACTAAACTGTGCAGATAAACTAGTTTTGCATTTGGTAAATGATTTCTAAAGCTTTGCAAGCAAATCGGAATCAAATCTGCTCAACTGACTTCTTTTTTTACAGGTTGCAGTCTTAATTCAGGTGCTTGCTTTTGACATGTTGACCTTTTGGTGGCTTGACAGGCTACCACTTTTCTCATGGAAAATTAACCAAGCTGATCAGTACACACAATGATGTCTTGCTTTCAATCAGGATAAAGTCACTGTTTCATGTAACAGCTGACATGTAGCAGGAGTGAGGTCAGCAGCATAAAGATGGACAGTCTGGATTAATCCACTAAGTAGCAGTTACAGTACAGTGTTCTGTGAGTTTTAGAACCTATAACTACAACTTAAGTATTGTCAGAGCGGGGACAAGGAGCCAAATTTTACCCACTACAATGTGCTTTAGGTTTTGGTCTCATGATCTGTTTCCTACTGAAGGTCCTTGCTTCAGCACTACCTGTATTTACTTGCTTGTCCTAGCAAAACCTTAGGGTTTCAGCAGATCAAATAAATAGTGGAAAGGTTGTTAATAGAGATCAGATTTACAGTCCAGTTAAGTGTGCAGTAGCAATGTGAATTAATTGCTTTACTGGTAAATTTAGAGAGGTGGCCACTCAGACTGCTACTGCTGAGAGAAGACAGACCTTTGATACAGGAGATTTCAGATCACACATGAATGCAGTATGGAGGAGGTAATAACAGAAGTAAAAACTTTGGTTGTAATCAACTTTGTGATGTTTTTTGACAGCTTTTAGACTGTGGGCTAGGTCTTCATAGAATTTTTGTTTGAGTTGGGGTTTAGATTTTAAAGATCATTAAATGACATTTTGGATGCAGTTGGTCCAGAACCACATCTGACTGCGAGTCAGATATGAAGAAGTAGGGCAGTTGAACAGAGATAACGGGAGGAAAATCGAGAGTTTAACGTATTAGTGAAACATAAGCTTTTTGAACGTGAGGTAAACTTCTTAAGTAATTTCAACTCTTACTCTGAAATTAGTTTGTTTACAGACTCCATGAGTTAAAGGTTTTAGTGGGCGTGCCTTTATGCATAAGAAGATAGCGTGTTGATTTAGTTTGGAAATTGCTAGTTTCTGCATTTTGCAGATAAAACCAGGCTTATACTGTCCAGACTTGAAAGCTGATTGGACATAATTCAGCTGCAAACCGGAAGCCCTGCACTCTGTGGAGGCAGAATCAGGCCTTATTTGTGTCAGCCCTAGTAATGCACTTACAGACATCCGTTTCAGTGTTAGCTCAGCCATGGGCTATCTCTGCTTGGCCAACATAGATGCATTTCCTGGATGCTAAAATAATGTGGTAGGACTGCTGTAACTCATAGGGCATTAACTGCCTGCAGTTCAATTCTGGAATCAAAGCCCCTGAAAATTCCAAGTTATTTACTCCTTGCTCAGATTTAATGTTGCTAGTGCTTCGAAGTGTTCTGGCTCAGTTGTTTTCTTTACTGGGAAATTAAAAATGTACAGCCTTCAAATGAGAATGTAGAAACAGATACAATATCTGTTTAACCAACCAACCCTGTCTGCACTATCAGTTGTAAATGATAAATTAACTGAGACATCAGTTAGTTTTACAGATGAGAAGACAGTTTCTGGTTGTTGGGGAAACTGAAGGCGTGGTACAGCTGAGCTCCAGGGAGGTGCTTGTCACCAAGACGAAGAGATTAAATGTTGCCTTCCCATCAGATTTGCCAGTATTCTGTAGTTTGATCAAAACTTCTAGATGCTATAAAAATTTTATAAATTTTCAGAATACAAGAATGCTTTGATTTTTGCACTTTGATTGTGCAGAAGATAGAGATTTCTTTTCGAGAGCTCGGTAGTATCTCATTGACAGAATGTCACTTTGAATCTTGAGCACTATCTACAATAGGAAGGAGTGGGAAACAAAACTTCTGTAAGTAGTTGTGATAATGTCAGGTTTGCCTTCTTGTAATCTCACTTTGCATTATATACTTCCAGAACTATAGATGTGAATTTCAGCACGGAATGGTAGAAAAACCGGTTTGCTTCAGCTGTAGGAAGAACCTTAAACAAATGTCTTAGTCGAGTTTTTTGAGTTTTTTTTTCCTTACTGACATCTTGCTGCTGTTGTCATTGTCGTGGCTTGTCACTGATACTCAGAATTAGTCTTCCTCTGTTTTAGTATATGTTACATAAATCTTAGTATAATGAGAATTCATTTGCATCTTTTTAAGTTTTCATCTTAAACTAGCTCTCTTAACTTCCTCTGTAGAGCCTTGTCTAGTCAAAGGTCTTATTTAAGGTCTTATTTGTTTAACCGGTCTCACAGCAGTACTGTAAATAAGACCAGCTGCCAAGCTCTCATGCTAGCTTTTTATTTTATTTTCCAGTATATTTCTTGTTTAGTTTCACATGTATATTTTGAGATTGCTTGTATTGTCCCATAATTGTCATGAAGTGTCTCTTGTAACTCAAAGCACTGATCAAACAAATCAAAACTACTGGTTTTCTTTACAGTGACAATATAGTGATTAAATTTTAATTTCTTGTACAAAGTACATGCTGTTTAATACTGAAGCTTTGGTTCTATGCTTTGACATAGACACGGTATTTATTCAGGTATGATTCCAGTGTACTGATGCATGGAAGCCTTCAAGTGATGTGTAAGTAATCTGTGTTGGATTAAGGTTTTTAAAATGCAAACCCCACCTTGATGGAATTAATAGGGAAGTGCAATCAATACCAGTAGTTCTAAAATCAAGTTTTACCATCAAAAGGGTAATATGCCTAATTTTTTGTTTTTAATGTGTGACCATGTCAGTCGTGCTTTTTAAATGTGCTGTAGGGACTTATGCAGGCTCTATAGTCACGTTTGACTGCTCTCCACTAGGCAGAAGCTGAAGAAGATTGTCACACTGATTTGGTAAGAACCGATGACAATGACAGATCTGGTGAAGCAAATCTTCAGGTATGTCTTTCATGCTAGTGTTTTCTACAAACATAGTACTGCTATTACTGCATCACTTATCCTCATTTAGTTACCACACATTTGTTGATCTGAAAAATTCTAAATCTGCCTGTCCCTCCAAAAGTGAGATAGATAAGTTTTGCATTGTGTTCCGAGTGTCAAGTTCAGTCTTCAGTTATTTGTGTAGATGAAAAGAAAGTTTGTGACAGATTTGGAATTTCTTTGAAGAACTGTAGAAATTGGACAGCAGTTTCTCTATGGATGAGATTCCAGTTTAAGTTGTAACTCTCTCCTGGGCCAGAAAGCTGATAAAAGCAGTCTAATAGAAAAGTGCATTCTCTTACAATACTAGATTTCTGTGTAGTTGCTCTGCAGAAGTCGTGATGATTTTTTCAGCAACTTCAAAGATGCTGAAAAAAATGCATGACAAGAACTATAACTTGTCTTTTTTTCTCAGAGTATAGCCCTTACTTTTTAAAAGAGAAAAGAGTAAGGTCTTATTTGTATACAATATAAATGACCGCCTTAATTAGCATTAAGCTTAGTGTACTTGTATACAGAAAATTGGGTTTTCTACATTTTAGTTTCAAGAGCTAATTGATTTCTTGCTTAAGATAATTCTGCATAAACAAGAACAAACTTTTCTATAGAAAGAACACTTTTCTATAGAATCTAAGGTCATAATTATAGTACTAGCAACCACTTCTTGAAATACCATCATTTTTCTTCTGAAGTTAATGGTCCAGAAAAAAGCACTTGTGTTATTAAGTGAGACTGAACAAGAACTTGTGCACTTTTTTTAATTTACTGTGAAACAATTGCGAACTCTGTGTCTAAATGCAGTGAAGCCATCTAAGACTTGGAAGTGTAAAACATAGTTTTGAAATTCTTTTTTGTGTTTGTACTTCAAAATTTCTCCTCAGAATATGTACTGTCTGAATTATGTGATACTAAGTCATAATTAATCATGTTTTTTTAGGCAGAGCTCCAGATGTTCAGAGCTCAGTGGATGTTTGAGCTTGCCCCAGGTGTGAGTTCTAGTGGGTTGGAACCTCTGCCATGCAGAGCATCTTCAAGAGGACCTGGAGTAAAGTCTGTAGATGCCAGAGGGAAACAGGAGATAGCGAAAGAGGAAAAGGTATAGAAAAATAGATGTAGAATTCTGAGATTTTATTTATGTGTGTAACTGTTGCAGTGTAACTATTCTAAAAGCTAATGCTGAATTAAAACTAGTGAAACAACAGAGGTCATTACCCTGTTGACTCCATACAAATGTCTTCCATAATCCTACACTGGTTTCTCTCATTTTTTTGTTTGACCTTGTGTCACCTTAATAGTCTACTTTCTGTAAGACTGTAGGTAAGGAATGAGCAGCTGGAATGTGGATAGTTTGTTGATTGTGAACTTCAGTTATGGCTTATAGCACATGAATATGTCTTCTTATAGAATTATTTTATTATCTCCTTCACAGGGTACAGTAGGTAAGATCAAAAATAATTCTAAGTCAAGGGACATTGCACTTGTCTTTATAAAGAATTTAAGAAATGTTCTGTGTAATTTATTGGGCAGGCAAAAGAACTTTTCCTGAAGGCAGTGGAAGAAGAACGAAATGGGGCTCTTTATGAAGGTAACTCAGAAGTTTACAATGAACACCCTTATTGTAGAGGAATCTAACACCCTCTGATTTATGTGCAAGTCTGCATGATGCCAGTGAACTTAAACTACAGGCTAGTAGTAATATGAGAGCTCAGTTATTCAGATAAACAAACGAACATGCTTTAAAAGGAACCATCATAGCACGGTTCTAAAGTTGAGGTGAAGCTAAAGTGAGATCAAGGAAAGAATTTCTAGCTTTCAGACAAAACAACAGTATCTTGAAATCTTGCAATTTAATGAAGCCCTGGATTGCTTCTTCATGCAGAGTGCTTCTTTATGTGAGTTCTATAAGGTGAAATTAGCATAATAATTAATCAAGGCAATATGCTATACTATAAGTTTACAGCTTTTGTTGTTCCAGTGTGCACACAACTACTTAATCCATGGAATTCTTCGTTGTTTGGTTGTGGGGTTGTGGTGGTTTTTTGGTTTGGTTGGTTGGTTGGTTTTGTTTCATGGGTCTTTTTTTTCGTTTGAGTGTTTTTGATTACCCACAGCGTGCTAGGATAGCTCCTTTAAGAATTCCTGAAGTGAAGTTTAAATCTGGTAGTCTTATGAGGCTTGCCATAAATATTTAAGGTGCTTAGCTTGCTTGCCCTCTTGCTATCAGCACTAGTAAAAATGGAAATTCAAAGTTTTCTTTTTCATATTTAGTTTTCAGAATATATAGAGTAAGAAGCCTATCTTAACTGCCAAGGCCTGTAGGTCAGTAGTGGAGATACCAGTTTTCTATTTCTTTCCTGTGAAAAAGAAAAACAGAACTTAACTTGCCATCCTGCTCATCCACTGCAGATTTTGGCCACTGTGTTTAAAGTGCAGGTGCAAAAAAAGTTAAGATATGCAAGTCTGAGAGTATTCTGGAAGCTCCTGAACTCAGCCACCTGTTGAATACAAAATTTCCTTTCCACCATGGGAGATTTCCTTCTCTTGCAAGGGCGTTCTGGTCGTTGTTTTATATCTCAGATAAACTGAGAGAAATGTGAATCCTCTGTAGGTAATAACATTAATTGTCTTAGTTTCTAATTTATTACATGTTTTTTTACAGGGAAAAATTACTTTAGGCAAATATATGTTGAGTGTGGGATTAAATGCACAGTAAAAAAGTACATCAGAACTAGGAATCTGGCATATAATCTACCATTTAGGAAATCATGAAGTAGATTGTGAAGGTTCTTTCTGAATGAATTTTTAAAAAAAAGTGAGGAAAACGGTCTTTTTAAACACTGTGTGTATAAAATGAAAGCTATGGCTTCATCTGCTTGAGCGCACTCCTTGTATGTGAAACACAGCAGCAGAGAAGTAGTAACATCAAACAGAGTTGCATTCACGAGGGCGTTCCAGGCATCTGGATTGCATGAGTATGAATCCATCCTTCTCAATTGAATTTGATTTGAGACTTAAAGAAAGTAAATTGAACTGTTTCTACGCATATGTCTAAATGAGACCTTAGAGACATGGTCCTATGCCAGACACAGATATATTACCAAGCACGTGTCGGGACATCTGTTTTCAGACCAGACTTTTATTTGTTGACGTGGCCCAGGTCACCAGAATCCAAGTGGCATTTCAGCCTGCTTCTGAAATCTGCTGATAACTGACGTTTGTGAGACAGTTATGTGCAGCAGCTTATTCGTGCTTAAGTACCCTCCACATCTTATCTGCAAGATTAAATGCTAAAGATGAGACTGATCTCAGTTTAGCTGGCTGCTGGTATTCCTCATCCTCAGCAGCCAAAGTATACTACTTGTCAGTCACTGGCCCTGACATGAACTCAAGGAAATAGGAACACTTACTAGCCCCAAACTCAGGTTTCTTAGACTCCTTAGACAAATTTTGAGCTTCACACTCACTGGTATTTTATTTGAGTTTTGGTTTTGAGAGTCCAAACTGAGGAAGAATTGCCCTCTGATCTTGGTATCACCATGTGGGAATACAAAGAGACGTATAAATACGTGGTCTTAATTCTGGTATTAAAACAGATTGAATGTGCATGCAGCAAATTCATTGAAATTAAGCATTCACAGAATTGACTCAGAAGAAAGATGTTTTGCAGCTTAAATAAGTTTGTTGCCACAGCGTGATTTTCCTGAACCTCTTTCTCTACTCAGTTTTGTAGGATCTTATTAGTGTTAAAGGCAGAAGTACTTTCTCTGTGTGCAAGAACAGTGTGCAAAACCCAATCTGTCAGTTTTTCCTTCATGCCCCATAGTCGTGTGGCAAGGCTGCTTTCCTCACCCTCAGCATTTTCCGTGGCTTGCTTCTGTGCCTTCTTTAGTTCCAAGGAGTTTGCCATAGGGAAATTGACTTGTTTTCCATTTGTTGTTGAAGTTTTAAAATTACAACAATATTTTATCCATCTTTCCTCACGTATATAGTGCTGTATATATCTGAATGCCTGTACTATACTGGGAACATCATGTACCTGCATAATTTTTCTCTTTTATGTTCCTCATGGTTACCTACAAATATCTGCCTAAAATCTCTATGGTGTGTTGAGAAAACTGTAAGTGCTGGGCAACAAACAACATCAGGACTTCATAACATTTTAATGTAAAATTTTGTACTCCATAGTTGAATTTGTAATAAAATAAATTTGTAAAAGGTGAATCACACCTGAGATAGCTTTTTATTCTGAAAAAAGTATATGTCATTTTTAGTTTTGAAAATAGGTGCATAATGTTCCTCTCTTCTGTATTTAATTTAAACATAAACAGTTTAGACTAAATAAGATTTCTTAGGCAAAGGCATTTTCCACCTTTTTAGTGCTTTTAGCTGAAGCCATCTCTCTGAAAACAATCTTCTGTTAAGCTAGTATGAGCATCAGATATCTTTGAACATCATACCTTTATTTTCAGCCATCAAGTTTTATCGTCTAGCCATGCAGCTTGTACCTGATATAGAGTTTAAGATCACCTATACACGATCCCCAGATGGTGATGGAGTTGGAAAGAGGTGGTAAGTACCAAAATTTACTAATTAAGTGCATAGGACTATTGAAACATGATATTTTGTTTCTGAAGCATATCACTACTCTACTCTGATATGCAGTTTTAAGTCTCTTAATATCTGGAAAACTTAACCTCCTTTCAGTTGAATAGACTGCTTCACAGAAAGTTTACAGATGCATTAGTCCAAGGAAGACTTTTCTACATTGTCCTTCAAAGACAGTAACAGGCATGTTTGGAGCCAGTTAATTTCAGGTGAAAGGATTACAAGTAGTTATGTTGTTACTTAAAAAAGGAAAAAAAAAACATCAGTCACTTTATTTTGATTTTTGATTTTCAGATTTAGGATCATCTATGAAGATGGCGAAAAGATTAATCAGTAAAAGCTTCATACTATGAAATAAGCATCTTAATTGAGCAAGGGAATAATCCACTATTGTTGTGGTGACTAACTAAATGAGAATGTTTTCAATAAGTAAAGCAATACATTTAGAAGCTCAAAGAGCTAAGTAGTGTAGTCTTTCACCATTACAAGCATCAGAATACCCTTTACATCAGTACACCGGATGTGTAACATCTTGAAGTTGGCCTAAACTGAGCCCAGGACTTGTGTTTGAGGGCAGAATTCAGGTTTGGGCCAAAACCCCTGTTATAGCTCACATAACCTAGTGAAGACAAGCTTATGGAACAGAGCTTCTCGATTCATTGCTCACTCAGCAGCCGTGGATGCTGCTGATAGCTACAAGAAATCAAGAGTTTTAAAATGGAGAATAAAAAAGGAAAGTACAACCATGTCCCTGTGATATTACTAGTTCAGTCTTGTTGTCCCAGGGCAGTAAAGCTCCAGTGCAGCAGTTGACTAAGTATAAAAGAGTGGAAGATGAGCTAAGTGCTTTATTTACATCTCTTACTTTAGTTTCTGAATGGGCTGCTGGCATGAAATCTTTCCTGTGCATTTATGTGCTAGGAAAACTATTGGATGGTACACTACGGTAATGTGAAAATCTTGGTTTTCTTAGGATTATTATCTTACTTCAGCAATCGTTTTCTCTGTTAAGACTCTCTGACACCAAGGTGGGAAGGAGTGTTGATGTGCTGGAGGGTAGGAAGGATCTACAGAAGGAGCTGGATCTACAGAGAGATCTGGACAGGCTGGATCGATGGGCCGAGGCCAGTTGTATGAGGTTCAACGAGGTGAAGTGCCAGGTTCTGCACCTGGGTCACGGCAATGCCAGGCAGCGCTCCAGGCTGGGGGCAGGGTGGCTGGAAAGCTGCCTGGCAGAAGAGGACCTGGGGATGCTGGTTGACAGTGACTAAACAGGAGCCAGCCGTGTGCCCTGGTGGCCAGGAAGGCCTGTGGCATCCTGACCTGTATCAAATACAGTGTGACCAACAGGACCAGGGCAGTGATCATCCCTCTGTACTTGGCACTGATGAGGTCACACCTTGAGTACTTCATCCAGTTCTGGGCCCCTCACTACAAGAAAGATGTTGAGGTGCTGGAGCATGTCCAGGGAAAGACAACAGAACTGGTAAAGGGTCTGGAACACAAGTCTTGGGAAGTGTGGCTGAGGGAGCTGGAGAAAAGGAGGCTCAAGAGAGACCTTGTTGCCCTTTACCTGAAAGGAGGTTGTAGCAAGGTGGGAGTTGGTTTCTTCTCCCAAATAACAAGCAATAAGGCAAGAAGAAATGGCCTCATGGTGTGCCAGGGGGTGTTTAAATTGGATATTAGGGAAATTCTGTGTCTTCACAGAAAGGATTGTCAAACACTGGAACAGGCTGCTCAGGGAAGTGTTTGAGTCACTGTCCCTGAAGGTATTTAAAAGATGCGTAGATGTGGCACTTAGGAACATGGTTTAATGGTGGACTTGGCAGTGCAGGCTTAATCATTGGACTCAGTGATCTTAGAGGTCCTTTCCAACCTAAATGATTCTATGAATTTTTATTCAGTTTTTTAAATGTTGCTGCAGTGTTCCCAGCACTACGTGACAGTGAGGGAAAAGTAACCAGTACTCACAATTGTTGTTTAAAAGCAGTATTTGTAGAGATGTGTTTTTTCAAGAGATTCTAGTTGTGGTGGTTTTGCTTTCTGAAGGACTGCTGTAGGTGTTTCATATGAACTCAATGAGAAAAAACATTACACAATACATTTGAAAAAACGGTCTACAGTGTGGCCTGTCCGTACTGGGACTGACCATCATATTCATCAAAATAAAGGAAGGTATGTTCAGTGCAACATCTTGCTGTAGTCTTAGTTATGACAGGCCCGAACATATTTGTCTTCTCTGTGATACTTTAAAACCCATTGGTAGGTCTACTAGTTGCTTGCTTATATTCTCAGCTCATTCTATTAAGCTTGTTTAGAGTAGAATTGAATAGTATTAAAAAGTGACTGGAAGATCTCTCGACTAACTTGTATGCCAAGTCAGGTGAAAGGAAGTGTTTTGTGATGAGGTCAAGGAATTTGTGTAGTTTGTGGTTAATTGGTGCAAGCAAACACGCAGCTATTAAAGGATATTATGACATACAATTTAAATTTAGATTTTTTTTTTAATATGGTAATGTGCTTTTATCACTTAGTAGTCCTTCAGGTTTATTGATAAGTAGCAAGCTTATTGTTTCTGTTCTGCTATCTTGTTCTGGCTCCTGACATTTTTTACATCTGCCTTTTACAGAATAGGTAAAAAAGTAGTTTTCCTTTATTATTGTTCAATAAACCCACTGAAGATCACTCTTCAGTGAATAATTCAAGAGTAAAAAATAATCCTGAATTATTTTCAGTATCTTACATTATGACAAGGATTACAAAATAAAGCTTTTCATTATTGACACTTCATCTCCTGCATGTGCCGTATCTCAGACAAAGTGAAACATGAGATTTGTCTTTTCATGGGGCCAAGAAATTCTTCAGTCACTTCAACAAAAGAAGTGAACACTGAACTCTCAAATCCAGAAAGAAACTGGGATGGGAATTAAATGAAAAAACCCAGTTGTTACTGTCAGAGGGATTCCAGCAAAGTATAAATGAATTTGATAATGTTGCAGTAGTTGTTTTATCATATGATGAAATGCGATTGCTTTAAAAACAGACGGGAAACAACTCTGTTGAGTGAGGGTAAGGCAGTGGATTGATCCCAAGATGAGGATATCTGTTGGTGTGTTTTGTCCAATATCACAGTATTGGCATTCCCCTTTTTCTAGTGTTGAGGATAACAAAGAGGATGACAAAATGGCTGATCTCCTGTCAGATTTCCAGCAGCAGTTAACTCTTCAGGAATCTTCAGTCAAACTTTGTCAGCCTGAGGTTGATGTCAGCCAGACCCATATCTCAGGTATGAGTTAAAATACTCTGTAAGAATTCAGAGGCAAAATTTATAGAGATGTTTCACTCTATTAAAACATTTGTCTTCTTCTTTCAAAAGTCACCTTTGAAGAAATACACACAGTATCTCTTTATTTATGTTTATAGTTAGATATAAAGGAAAAAAAGATCATCAATAGCTAAATAGAACTTGTTCTCATTTTTCTGTGTAGTACTACTACTGAGTAGAATTTTCAGGATCAGAGTCATACTTAAATGTAGCAAATTCTAGGAACAGCCTTGCTGAAGTAAGCATATTCCAGTTTTCTTTCCAATTTTTTTGGTTTGGTTTGCAAATATTTATTACAATTTTTAAGTGTGAATAAAAGACAATTGTTCTGTGATGAATAATCATCTTTGTGTTTCCTCTTTTTATCTGATTCTGTAGATGTTTGTAACAAATACGTTTTCAAGTTCAGCAAGACTATATAAAAAAGCTAGAAAGTCTTTTGAAGGTTAATGATTTTCAGTGCCCCAGTTCTAGGACAATTATCCTGAGATTTCCTTATGAGATCTAAATTGTAGAGAGTGTATATAAACCATGAACTCTCTTAAAAACAGATACCTCTAAAGCATATGTATTTTGCATCCTGAATTGTCAGTTGCTCTCGGAAATCTTGGTCTAATCTCCTCTGTTCTGATTAAGAAAAGAAACTAAAGTAAAATGAAGCAAGGTGTTCATGGACATCACAGTAGTACAATAGTCACAGACCTCAGCAGTCCAAGTTAAAATTAACCAGTACAAAGCAATGTATTGGCTGAATTGATACCCTGTGCTCCATATTATGTTTTATTGACAGGATCAGACCACTGCTATGGTACTGACATGCTGAATATATTTACTTCCCCTCTCCTGGACAATTTTTTATAGTTGTTTTTTTCCTTTCTACAAGTAAAGCTTAGGACCAAGGTCACATTCTTCACCAAAAATACTATAATATTTTACCCTTAGGATGTGCCCAGTATCTTAAGCAAAGTGTCTTAACAACCCCTAGTTTACTAGAAACTTAGAAACATGGATGCTAAGACAGATAATCAAAGGCTTTCACTGACTGGTGACTATCAGAATGGAAAATACATACCTGTTAGCAAATTTGTAAGCCTTGGTGTCTCCCATTCTCTGAGGCACTAGGAGTTCACATACGGAAGAGCTCATAAGTTGCCAAAGACTGGTTTGTACCTTGCAACAATAATCTGCACAGTTTTTGTTTATACTGGAACATTAATTTGATGGTTGCAAATACTGGCAATATAGCAAATTTATGACTTCTCAATAATAAATGTAGAATTAAGTCAGATTCATGAAAAAAGATGAATGTTAAATGAATACACAAACTGGTACCTAATTAGGTGTATGTACTTTTTGTCACGTTATCATTCTGAAATGTGAAACTGCAGTTTCATCAAATTTTATAGCAAAAAGTCTCACTGGGTTTGTGGGAGTGCAGCAGCACCTCTTTTTTTTAAAGGCATATTTTTTCACTAAAAATCAGAATTCTTTTAAGTTGCAGACTCTACCTCAGTCTTTACAGCTAGTTATTGTTTAATGTACTTTCGTGCCTCTCAGCTATTTTCTCCCTTTGATCTCAGTGTGGTTATACTGAGCAAAATCATCAAGTCTGAAGTGTGTGGGGAGATACAGATCAAGCCATAGGCTCTGGAAAGCAGCAGTAGTTTAAAATAAATGAAGTGTAATTCCTGGTGGTGTAAGATTAGTAAATAAGATTAATACCCAAATGAATAACAGAGAAAACCTAGGGAGACAGAAAGTTATTAGAAAGAATTTTGGCTTAATTTCCCAGAGCTTTCTCACCAGACTTTTAATGGTAGGAAAATTATCATAGGATCTTGTGGTCCTTTGATGAGAATTTTTTATTACTTTAGAGAAAGTCTGTCACTACAGCAGTGCTGTGTGATACCATTTTCAGTCGTTGGACCCGTACCACAAAATATAACAGTGGTATCATTTCAATTTCATAGTGGATAGTTTGTTCTTAGGACCTCCTATCCAATGCTGAACCTGACCTGAGTTTATTTAGCTTTTTACACAAAAGCAGTATGCTTTGAGGTAATGTTACACACTTGATTAATTTGAAGAAAATACTGCTTTGTGGGCACTATGCGATTTGTATGTTGAAATTTTGGTATAACACCTTACAGGTGTAGATATTTGTAGTCTAAACCAATGTTTTATCTAATCATTTTACCATAATGAAGTTTCAGTTCTCGATTTTTGTTCCTTTGTTATGTGACTTTTTTCCAATGTAAAGTGACTTTTTAAACTGAAGGTAAATTTTTTTTGCTCCATGGCATCTGGCTACAATGTGAAAAAGTAGGATTTTTTTATGGAAAGTGAAAGCCAAACCTGGAATTACAGATAACTTATTGATTTACAGGTTGCCATCTAACAAGGATTTCCTTTTTCTTTGCAGCGTTGCCTATGGAAGTACTTATGTACATTTTCCGATGGGTGGTTTCGAGTGACCTGGATCTAAGATCATTGGAGCAATTATCTCTTGTTTGTCGTGGATTTTACATTTGTGCCAGGTATTGCAGATAATGTATCTAGAGCGAAGCTTCTCTTTGCACCAAGTATGTCCTGCTTTTCCCATGGACATTTTCATGTTACACTCCTGACAGTGCTAATCAGCTTTTGAATACACCACTAGTTTGTTAGATAGATTACTTCACTGTAAATAAAAATGCAGCCGAAAGTCTTACTTGCTCTGCCTTGTTTGCCCGTTAGAGTTGCAGGTCTCCAAAATATGGTCTGTTGTGTTGTCATCCTCATATGGCCACCCAGGAAGTGCCAGGCTGCTGCAATATTGTCATTGTGCACTTGGCTGGAAATGGCATTGTGTTCTTGAATTTCACTGGAAAGAGGAAATGACTGTCAGATACTCCAGGATTAAGTAAATTAGTCAATGATTTTAAATTATGAACTATTCTTGTTCACAAAGGTTTCTTTCAGTTGCATCCAGACTAAATAATGGAGTGTGTTAGTTTGATATATGAAAGCTAAACAAGGTTTATAGGAAAGTTATGGGGTTTGTATTTTTCTCATTTTTACTAGAGATCCTGAAATCTGGCATCAAGTCTGTTTGAAAATATGGGGCAGGAGCTGCAATAAACTTGTTCCATATGCCTCCTGGAGGGAAATGTTTTTGGAGAGGCCTCGTGTTCGATTTGATGGTAAGCTGTACTTTTGGAAATAGTTGTGTATGTAACTCTGACAGAAGCAATTAGATGGGATTGATGCTTATGATGTCATTAGACCTAAGCTGAATTAATTTGTGTATTTGAATTTGTAGAATATCTGCAAAGAGAAAGGAAGGGTGCAAGGGATGAAAATAAGAACTTCTATGTATTTAAGTAACAAAAGTATACTCAAAATTTTTAGATTATTGGTATTTAAATATTTTATGTTCTTAATTTTTGTTCATATACTTATATCTTCCTTTTCTCTAGGTGTCTATGTCAGCAAGACAAAATACATACGTCAAGGAGAACAATCTCTTGATGGTTTCTATAGAGCATGGCACCAAGTGGAATATTACAGGTAGAGCTGTAGTACAATGAGTGAGTGAAATGTTTCTCTCTCTTAAGTTCTTTAAATCCAGCCCTTGATATCACAGACACTAATCATTCTGTAAAACTGAATGGAACTGCTACAGTGTGTAAAGCTGTGTGTATTTTTGACAATAGGTTTTAAGAAATAGGATTTATTATTGGAATAGAAATTGCAGAAGTAGAAATGAACTTAGAAACACATTTCATCCTCAGTTATCCCATGTCATGTGGATAAAGCTTAAATAGTAACAACAGTAGTAAGTATGTAAGTATAACTCTGCTATAGATTTCTTTCCCCAGACCACTTCTGCTTTTTCTGATATAATACATGACACAGTTCAGGGTGGAAACTGTTCATAGAAATCATTGAATCTCATGGCTGCTGCTGCTCCAGTCTCACAAGTGTCAGCACAGTATCTGAGTACTTCAAAAATTGATCATATCCCAGAACCTGAAGAAGTCTATGTGACTGGTACTGGTACTGTAACTAAGATTGTGTTGCATTAGTCTCAGTTGATGGTAAGAATGGAGAAACTTACTTGAGGTCAGTTTTGATGCCAGGGTAGCTGCCCTGCTTTGATAGAGGTGACAAAACTTCTGAACTTCTGCCCTCTTTCACAACTCTTCATAACTTGATCTTTTAATCTTCATAACTCTCTTTTGATTTCTGATCTCTTTTTCTATTATATGTGAAGAACTGTGTTTTCAAGCACTCTTACCAGTTAAGGTAACATCCTGTGAATTTAAAAAGCAAACAAACAAACAATTGCAAAATTATATGTTTTCTAGATTTGTATTATGTAATTATGTTTTTACAGGTATTTGAGATTCTTTCCAGATGGTCAAGTTATGATGCTAACAACTCCTGAAGATCCTCAATCTATAGTTCCTCGCTTACGGACTAAAAACACAAGGTTATTGAGATAAAGTATTTGACTCTACAATTTTCATTTTGCTTTACCTAGCAATTTCTATTTACTTTTGTCTCAGATTCTATATTCTGACTTAGCAAAACAAGAGTAAAAATACAATGTCATTTATGTTGTGTTACAGAACTACAGAAAATGTTGATCTTTGTGCAAAGATATCTTTCATTCTAGTGGCCTGATGTTGTCATTAGGTTTCCTTTGTGAGTTATGTGATTTTAAATTTTTAAGGGAAGTAGATGGAAGAATACATGCTATTAACTTGGTGGTTTTAGAATTCTTTTAAAGACACTGTCTTGTTATTCACTGCTTTCTCACACTTCGTTGACCAAAGGAAAGTGAAGATTTCAGTTGGATATGACTAAATTATTGCTTCTTCATGTTTGCACATTAAAACATAGAAAATCATTTGCAACTGCAGAACAGATTTGAGCTGTTCACCAGAAATCTGAAAACACTTAGCAGTAGGCTAGCTAGAACAACTAACTTATCTTTACTGTCATATTTAGGAAAATTAGAAGCAACTTCACTAAATGTTTTCATCATTTAGTATCATCAATGAGCCTGGCATTTTACTAAATGGAAATAAGAAATAGTTTTCCTTATTATGATATGCAGTATTTGATATTTGTATTATAAGCACTTCACTCTTTAGAGACACAGAATATATTTTTATGGGCCTGACATTATCGTCCTTTTAACCTTCCAGAACGGATGCAATCTTGCTTGGTCATTATCGCCTTTCCCAGGAAACAGACAATCAAACCAAAGTATTTGCTGTAATAATGAAGAAAAAGGAGGAGGTAGGTAGAAAAATAGAGGACAAATAGGTGACTGAGGGGGCTTTTTAATAAGTTTTTTCTCAGACTGAATATTTTACAGGACCCAAAGATTTGCATTAAGCCAAAGCATTAAACATTATTTTGATTTTTTAAATTGTTTAAAAATAAAATGTAAATAAGCATGGTGATGTCTCTTGTATTTTTTCCCCAAATCTGTAATCTTCTATTCAGGCAGATAGATACCATGCTCATATTTGAACAACAGTTCTCTCGCTTTGGCTTAATTGCCATGTGTGGTGCTATTAGGTGTAAACATTGTTAACAGGATGAAGGAGGTAATTTTTTGAGATCAGACTTGACTGTGTGCAGTCAGGTTCCACAACATTAAATAAACTAGATAAGCAGTACTTGTTAATTGATTTCTGAATGATTGGTCAAGTCATTTACATCACAAAATTTTCTAATTACTAAAGTACCTGTCAAGAGAAATTTGTGAAGCGGTAGAAGTGTTACAATGAGTTTGGGCAGTCTGGGTGGTGTCTTCCATGCTTGTATTGCTTTCTGTGAAAACTTCTTCCATCATCTATATTTATGTATTTTCAAGGAATACGAGTACTTACCTTAAAGTAAGAGAGTTTACCAATGTGACCTCGCAGTTACTTAGGCCTCATGATAAGCAGTTGCACAGTGTTCTTGGTAGGTCATGAAACTTCTAATTTCTCTGTACAGAAACCAGTTGACTACCACAAATACAGGTATTTCCGTCGGGTTCCTGCACAGGAAACAGATCACAGTTTTCATGTAGGACTACAGTTGTGCTCCAGTGGGCGCCAGACGTTCAACAAACTTGTGTGGATACATCATTCTTGTCACATAACCTACAGGTGAGTCAATGGAGAACAAGAGCAAAGAAGGGTACTTGCCTGTAGAAATACGTGTGATCTTAATTTGTTCAGTACTGAGTACAAAAGATGTAAAGATACTGAGACTTAAACAGCTTTAACAAAATGTCCTGAAAACAGTAGCTGGTCCTGATTTAATATATCACAATGAACTCTTACATTAAGAAATCCTAAGATTTTAGTAACCTTGTCTAATGATAACGGGAAGTTTACTAATTAGTAGTACTGCAGTATTTTAGCCTTTTAAAGGATTTATGCACAGTTGATTTCAGAACTGCATCAGGGTTGAATGACTTAATGTGTGTGCTACTGAAGCACCACACTGAAGGGATGTAGAAAATATGCATTCATTAAGGTGTATTTTTTTTCCACTGTGGATGTGCTATCTAGAGATGTCTGCACTCATCATGTGAGAACTGTAACATTTGCAAACTATATAATTCAGCAGTGCAGAGTATGAGCGTGTGACCAGCTGTTCTGGTCACTAACCAGGCAAGAGCCATGACCACTGCTCTTGCACCTGATGCTCTGAATTACTGGCGAGTTGGCTCTCCAGATGTTTGAGGTTGGGTGGATTTAGGCTTTGTCTTTCAATGTTCTTAATCTCTATATTCGGTATTTTTATAGGGGCATAGCTCAGCTGTTGAGCTGTGAGAATATAAAATCTGGGAAATAAACTACTGGTGGTTGGAAGTATAGGTAACTTCCTTAAACAGAAAAATTGTTTTTACAAAAACCAATATGAAGTATTGGTTGGAAGTATAGGTAACTTCCTTAAACAGAAAAATTGTTTTTACAAAAACCAATATTGTCATACCTATGTCATACCATATAATCTATGAAGAAGTGGCAATATCATAGACATTCTTTTCAGCACGAAGTTTCTGTACTGCTCAGGTTCTACTCTAGCTCTCAGTATGGTGGAGCCCTTTTGAAACTAGAATAAAGATGAGTATAAAACCCAGCTAAGAGGATGTATGCTTGTCACTGATGTTCAGAAATACTCGAGTTCCTTTTTTTAAAAGTTTTGTAAACATGCAAGTTTTACTGTCACTTTGTATTCAAATTCAGGTTTCTAAGTGAAACAGATGAAAGGGGATTTTTTACTTCAATATTGATACAACTTGAGTGTCATCCTGCACTGTTTCAAGTGTTGGAGCTAATAATAAGAGTGGAAAAGGAAAGTGGTTTCTTTGATATGAAAGTAGAAGTGACTTCTATATAATGTGATTCAGCCAACATTCAAATGCTTTCAGAACAAGGCAGTACAAAAGGCACTTTATTCCATCTCTAGTTTGGTGCACACACTGTACTGTGGAACATGATTGCGTTATTGAGGGATTTAAACAGCAACTAGTGTCTGATTTAACTTCTAAAATGCTCTTTGCAGATCGACTGGTGAGACAGCTGTTACTACTTTCGACATTGACAAAATGTACACCCCTTTGTTCTTTGCACGAGTGAAGAGTTTTACTGCATTTTCAGAAAAGCCGCTCTAAGAAACACCTTCTCCTCTCACAACTTCTGCATGAGTAAAAGGTTGTCGCTAATAAGCACTTAAGTTATAAATGTGTATATATTTGGAACATTTTAAAATTCTGGGTAATTTTATGAAGGCAGTTTGTTCTGTTTGATTATGAATGGCAGGGATTTATTTTTCAGATCAAACTTATGAGTATTAAACACCTTTTATTTGTGATAAGAATTTGATAACAAAGTTCTGTTTTGTTGTGTTGGTTTGGGGTTTTTTAAACAGATTTTATAAATCAGTCTGCTTAAAATGTGAGTCTTCATCTGCCTAGACATTTGATTTGTTCAAAAGGAATCATAGGAAAATCTCACTGTCCGTGGGACAGTGTGTGTGGTCTCTGGTGAAGGCTTGAAATGTGAAGGGGAGAAAGTTGTCATCTGTTAAACTGTGTGACTTAAACAAACTTCAAATAAATGTTTTCTTTAAATTAAACTTATTTTGTTTGCCTTTAAGATCTGGCATTTTGTCAACATCAACCTTAAGGAAAATCAGACAAGGAAAAGCAAGCACGAAGTATAAAATTTATCTGCAGAGGTACATCCCCACCAATGCAGTGGTGTCAGTTGGTCATGAATGTAATTTGGTCTTGGTAGAAGTCCAGTGGAGCCTGCCTTCTCCATGGGATGTGCGTGGAGGGGAGAGGGATATGGGCTGTGAGTTGTTCCCTTGTGCTGTAGGATGGGTTTGCAGGTATGTGGCCCTGCTCAGGAGGTGTCACAGTGCAAGGGTGAAATGCTGCTGCACTGACCAGGTTTGAATGCACAGATAAGCAGGGCTCACTTGGACATGACTGTAATGTGTTATAACCCTTCATCTAACTTCGCTACAGATGCTGTAAGCCCTTTGAGCATTTGTTGTAGTAAGATAAATTTTGAGGCTGCTGTAGATGTTCAGGTGCCGTGTACTGCTAATCATGAAGTGTACCTTGAGGTTTGGTGCAGGTGCTGTACGCTGCTTCTCCTGCATATATCGCTTGGGGGTGTAGTGCAGACATTGTAATGCTGCTTATTTTGTGTGTATCTTGGATTCTGAAAGAACTGAAGCTTTTCAGTGTAGTTTTTTTTAAGCCATTTTGCATTTGATCTTCTTGTTTCAAAATACTGACCTGGGCTTGAGGGCTAAAATGTGAAAGCTGTGGAAAGAACTATACTTGTTCTATAATTAATAAAGTGTATCTTTGCAAGGAGCTACATGATTAAAAATACATCAATAAATCATGATTTTGAACATGCAATCCTACTGGCAATTTCTTATTTTCCCAAGAAATCATTATTTTTATATGGTTAATGGTGATTAGTTAGGAACTACCATGCATAAACTACATGCTAGGCAAGATTGAAGGGTAGAATTAACCTCTTAATGACTTTTTATTACACTATTTACAGGTTATCTGAGAAAGTAGAGTAGTTTTCATGTATTTGAGTTCTGAATGAGGATGTGTATATCTGAAACTTGATGAGTTTTCTCCCTAGTGTAATAAGGCTCTGCCTTCAACCCTGTGTCCTTTGACTGCAGTTGCACTATTACTTCATACACAATGTCCAGTAAGGAGTGTGTTGTGTTCTCATTGCTGACAGGAAAAACAGCTGCTTAGAATATCAGCTTCATGTTCTGAAATATTGCCAAGTTTGTAAACAGGGAAAGATGTTAATTACCTATGCTTTTGTTGAGGGTGAAAGTTACAGATTGGATTCTGCCTGCTGAGAAATGTCAAAAGTTTTGCCATTAAGAGTCAGAAGGTGATACTGATCGTTATTTTAGGTACAGTTTTGTCCAGTAACCAAGTTGGATGTAACACAGGAGCCTTTCAATTCAGAGGTCTTCATACTACAACTTAGTTGTTTTTTCTGACCTCTTGTTTTTTCTGCCTTGGGCATGTGTTTGAAACAGTGTGGGTGTAAAGGAAAAGCTAGCTAGTTACAAAGTGAGATGTTGCTTCAACAGAAGTCTCAAGGAATGATTATTTTGAGATTATGTGAATTACTGCTTCACCAAGAAAATTATGTGAGTTTTCTGTCTGTGAGACTGAGCTGTGGTGAATATGCTTGTTAACTCTGCATTTAGAAATCAAACTTTTTGTCTTTTAAAATAGCTTTATCAGCAGATACTACTACTGTTTGTTCATGTCCAGCTATTAATATACTACTTGTTTCATCAAAGAATTGGTGACTGGTTGCTTTTCCTTCATTCTGTCTAGTGTTTTTCAGTAGTCCAAGGCTATAATAACTATAGGCTCTAAGTTCTTACAATTTATTTTTGTTGTCCTTTTTATTCTTGCATAATGACTTAAGTTGATTTAACTAGTTTACTGCTGGGAAATTGTCCTTTACTAATTATATTAGTAACTTGAATAAAACAATAAGGTGTACACCTATGAAGTCCTTTTTCCCCAGGCTTTATTGAAGAAGTTGAGACAAGTTCCCTTATAAAAATGCAAGGAGAGCTACTAGAGGTAACAGAAACATGGTTCTCAGAGCTGTAGATCTCTTCTATGTACTGGATTAAAGACAGGAGAATGCACAGTTTTGTGGACAGAAGATGCTCAGGTGTTCAAGTGTTACGGTGATTTGTCTCAGTCTAACTGGAGATTAGCACCAGTTAAAGCTTTGTGTGTGATGTGGGCTGTAGGTGACTAACAGCAGAGCCCTGAGCGAAGGACCAGCAGGCAGACATTTTCCAGCTGCTGGTTCAGCTCCTGATTCACTCGATAACCTGGAGCCAAGCTGGTCAGAATTTCAAAAACATGTGGTGTTTACACAAGGTTTTTTGTTTAAAGAAAGAGAACAATAGAATAGGGTTTAGTTTTCTTTAATTGAAAAGAATTGCTTTGGAATGTGTGCCAGTGTATTTGGAAACTTCTGTTGACGTTAAAATGGCTGAACTATTGAGTTGCGTTGCCATTTTTTCTACCATCCAAGATCAGAAAAACGTAAAAGCTTACATACATTTGCAAAACAGTTTGGATTTCAGAAATGGATGTTACATGTTATTTAGTATTAATAGCACCTGTAAAGAAATCAGACTTCCATCTGATAGTCATTCTTTATTCAAGCTTTGTCTGTTACACTAAGACTAGCAGCTTGCTTATTAAAATCACTTGCATAAAGGAACAATTAGGTCATTGCCTTGCATCTGTCCTGTCCAGAGTCTAGTTCCTGAGTCCTTAAAATAATTGCTAGAACCAGAAGTCCTATATAATGTTGACTGAAGCAAAGGATTTGGAAGGGGAATTAGTCTGTCATTGAATGGAACTTCAGGGGATGTATAAAAGTGGTATTCTCTCCCAGCCAAAACTGCTTTCAGCTCTGGCAGTATAGGCCATTTGAAAGGATCCATGTGCACCATGCTAATGTGTACCTATCATTCAAGACAGTAAGAGGTGTTAAAATTACATAGAATTGTAGAATTATCCCAAATTGGAAGGAACCCACAAGGATCATTGATATCCAACTCCTGACCCCGCACAGGACCATCCCCAAGAGTCACACCATGTGCCTGAGAGTATCGTCCAAATGCCTCTTGAACTCTGTCAGGCTTGGTGCTGTGGCCGCTTCCCTGGGGAGCCTGTTCCAGTGCCCAACCACCCTCTGGGTTAAGTATAGTGTGATTTTATGGAACACATGTTCAGCATATGAATAGAAGGAAAATCCCATGAAACATGGCTGCTTCTGAAGACCTGAAACAATCCTGCATCTTTTGGGATTGGCAGCCTTCCTTAGCAATTGAAAGTTTTTTGGACATATTTTGAACATACCTGTTGCACATTCATTAATTTAGCCTTGGAATGCTCTGTGAGAAACAGCTGGATATGATCCAGAGCTAAGAAAAGTAAGACTATTAAATCCTGCCAAATGAAATTATTCTTTAATGTGGAAGTCCAAGATGAGTAGATATTTTTTCCACACATTTTATTTCTGAAGGAATGAGTTTTCCCTTGAGAAGATACTTGCAAGTGCTGCGATCCCAGCATGTTTCCATATTCACTGTACACACTAAGTAAATTTATTTTAATTCTATAAGGGTAAGAGATTGCTAAAAGTTTTTAAAAAAGAAGTTCTGCCTGGTTTAGATTGCAAACTTTTTTTTTTGGCAAAGGAATTTACTTGATTGATTTTTTTTTTCCCCATTTTATTTTATTTTATTTTATTTTATTTTACTGCGGTGATAGTGCAAGTTGTTGCATCTTGGTACTGAACAAGAGCTTTGGGATGCAGCTTCCTGATGTGTTTACTGGTGCCGGTGTGCACTGTCGCTGTTCGGCCATGAGGTGGCATGCCACGGTTTGAAGTTTTCCTTTGTACTTCATAAACGAAGTATATGTATTTTTCCCTACAACTTATTTAAAAGTTGCGAACATTCCAGGAAAAATAGAGGAAATGGATCAAGCGATTGTTACACGTTACATTTAGCCTGCCAGGCATTCATCTTCTTTGGGTTCCTGTGCTGGTAAGACATCCACAATAACAAAACTGGATGGGAATAAACAGAAAGGCCAGTTCTTCAAAGGGATTTTAAGTATCTAAATGACAGAATCACGGCGTCCAAATGGGATCTGAGGCAGCCAACATGTGAAGTGGGAACATCTTTATGAAGGATGATGCACTGAAAAGAGATGTGTTTAACCACTGCCACTTGGAGAGTGTATGTTCCCCAAAGCAGGCGTCATCGTTTCAGTTCTGCCCTGCTCTGAACATTTCTGTTCAGAGTCCAAGTTTGTTAGGGAAAGGTTGGTGGCCCTAGCCAGGGCCAAGAGTCGTGCTTTTGGGGGTGTTTGGACATCCTGTCCTGCAGTATGTGCAAGTAATCTCTTTGTTGTAGAACAGCTTTAATAACTTCCCCAGAAACCCTGTAAAACTGGCAAACATGGATGCGAATGGGGTACCTCAGCTAGAGCACAGAGGGGAGCCCATGGGCTGAAGGTGTGTTTACCTTCTGTGCAGGTCTTCCCCGAAGTTTGATGATGCATCACCTGCTGTCTTTGGGGAGCAAAAAGAAGTAATCCTTTCTCATATTTTTAAGAAGATACTGTAGGGGTTTCTCACTGCAAGGGGCATTCAGGCAACTCCTTTCTATCTGTGCTGATAAGAAATTGGTTTTAGGTCCAGTACTTCACACTTCAGTGTCTATTAACCTGCTTTGGCCAGGTAAGATATATTTATAGGGGCATTAAGTTTTATTAGCTCACAGTTGTATACTTGAAGAAAAAAATACAAAATATTGGTCCCTTTTCTCCTCTTTTCCCTAGAGCCCAGTTTCCTTACCCTCTGACTTGAACTGTGTTCACACAAACAGCTGGATTTTACTTTTAAGTCAGGTGTCTGCTGGGGAAGCAGACACCTCAGGGCTGGTGGGGAGTGGGATTCAGGGGCTTAGTGTAGAGGAAAAGACAAATCTCTTTTTAAAGAAAATTTGATAACTATGTATGTAAGTAATAATCAGTTACAATCAGTTTTCATTAAGTTTATATTTATCAGGGGCTTTAGGTTTTTTTTCGTAGCTGCTCTCCCCAATGACTGTGGACTTTCCACACCTCACTGATTTTTTTGGGGTGTGTGGGGATACCTAAGGAAAAGATTGTTCCTGTTATTCAGCCTTCAAGAAGACCTTTGAAATTCGGGGTACTTACCACAACTTCTGTACTTTGAATCAATGAAAAGGTCTTTACTTTCTTTTGTATAATTTGACACCTGCCTTAAATGACAAACGCGAATATAGTGGGTTGATTCAGTTCTGCCTGGAAATTTAACCACATGGAGAAGAAAAAACGGAGTGCCCTTAAACTTGCCTTGAGTACACATATTAGTAATTGACAGTGTCTAGTCAGATGGTGATCTGGAAAGTAGAGTCTGAGAAAAATAAACTTACAGATATTAAAGTCAGCTGCATTTCCCAGTGGTAATAAAGTGGGAAGATTCTGGGGGGCTAACTTTCATAGAAGCTGACACCACAGTTGCCAGCAATTTTGTTTGGAACCTGCTCCCTCTTTAAGAAAGTGTGCCTTTTTCAGTATTTCACATGAAAACCCACAAAAGTCTGTAGAACCTGAAAAACTACCACAAAAAGTAATCTGATGATAAGATGAATATTTGTCTGGGTATGTGCAACGCAGTGAATCAAGTTTTTCTTCTTTCTTCTTCAAGGACTCAGTCTTATATGAGACCAGAATCATACAGTGTATTGTCAGCATCTCATTACTGTTCACAGGAATTTAAAAAAATAACAGTGGGGTGCACTGATTTTGATGAAAAAAGACCACATTTTTTAGTTTACCTGGATAACAGCAAATGCCTGCAGGACCAAATGTGCTGCCTCACCCTGCAGTGAACCAGCATCAAAGCCTGCCTGACTTAGGATTCCAAGCCCTATTACAGCTACAGGTTGATTTTTATAGAATTATTTAGGTTGGAAAAGACCTTGAAGAAGATGGAGGCCAACCATTAACCCAGCACTGCGAAGTCCACCCCTAAACCAAATCCCTAAGTGACACATGTACATGTCTTTAAAATGCCTCCAGGGATAGTGACAGAACCACTTCCTTGGGCAGCCTGTTCCAATGCTTGATAACCCTTTCTGTGAAGTTGTTTTTCCTAATGTCCAGTCTAAACCTCCCCTGGCACAACTTGAGGCCATTTGCTCTCATCCTGTCATTTGTTACGTGCGAGAAGAGACCAACCCCCCCTCCCCCTCACTACAGCCTCTTTCAGGTAGTTGTAGAGAGCAGTGAGGTCTCCCCGCAGCCTCCTTTTCTCCAGATGAAACAACTCCAGCACTCTTAGCTGCTCTGTTGCCCTTCTCTGGGCATTCCCCAGCACCTCAGTGCCTTTCTTGTAGTGAGGGCCCAAAACTGAACACAGCACTTGAGGTACGGCTTCACCAGTCCTGAGTACAGAGGAATGATCACTTCCCTGGTCATGCTGGCTGCATTGTTTCTGATACAGGCCAGGATTCCATTGGCCTTCTTGGCCACCTGGGCACACTGCTGGCTCATGTTCAGCTGCTCTCCACCAGCACCCCCAGGTCCTTTTCTGCTGGGCAGTTCTCCATCCACTCTGTCCCCAGCCTGTAGCGCTGCCTGGGGCTTTTGCGACTCAAGTGCAGGATCCGGCACTTGGTGTTGTTGAACCTCATACAATTGGCCTCAGTCCACGAATCCAGCCTGTTCGGATCCCTCTATGGAACCCCTTGGTCAGTTCCCTAACAAATTGAAGTATTAAGCAGTCATCTTGCCAAGCCTGACAGTTTCTGCCAATAACCTTTGGACTCACTGACCGGTTTCCACATAGATTTGACAGGTATACCAGAGATTCAGTTGTACCAAGTTCCAATGGGTTTGATGAAAGTATGCAGTGGGCAAAAAGAGGCACTTGTAGTATCTCCACGGAGAGAAAGCTTGCCATATGTCATCTATTTTCAGTTTTTATAGCATCACAAATAATCTTTATAGTACTTTAATAGTTTTTTATACTGTTCCATTATTAGAACCCAAAGAACTCACAAGGGAGAGTGGCAGAGGACTTTCTGGGCTGTTTGTTCATCCTGTATTCACCCACCCCAAGGCAAGACATTGATTCTTTTTTCTCCTGCTCTCCTCCTGCCCTCTGATTTTCCTCCAAGTGCAGGAATCAGTGGGTCTCCAGTAATGCCATGTGTACAGCCTTGTCCTACCATCTCCAGTCTCTCAGACCAAAATCCTATTCCTTTCTGTGGGGAATCAGGAAAGTCTAGAGGCAATGACCATGGACCAGCCCTTCTTTGCCCTGAAATGTACTGCTGCTTCTCCTGTCAGCTTGGAAGGCCCTGCATCCAGGGATCCTGCTCTGCCCACAGCCACTGCTGCCTGGGCTGAAGATCATGGTCACCTCCTGTCTATGCTATGACTTGAGCAGAGGAAATCTGGATATTTGGCACACAGCTTTTCACGACACCAAATGTTTATAGTATCCACAGACATTAAGTTGGTCATGCTGATCATGTGGTATATGTCACTCATCACTCTAGGTCCCAGAGTCCAGAGTAAGGCTGGGATGCCACCAGCTCACCTTGTCACCCACAGCTACCAGGGGAAACGCTGCAAACATGAGGACAGCAGCATGTTTTTGCCCCTCCACTTTCTACCCGGTGTTTGGGGCAGGGGAAGGCCATGCCAGCTAGTCCCTGCCATGTCCTGGCAGGGATGTTCTGCTGGAGGTGAAGGGGTGAGGGCCCTGATTCTGACACAGGCATTTGCTATCTCCCCTAAAAGCAAAAGGGAGCTGGATTCCCAGTCGCTGTGTGACTTTGGCCTTTACTTAACAGTTTCCACCTGTCACAGAAAATGGCGATCAAAGAAGACACTCTTGTGTTGTGGTTTGTATTATTTATGGCTATCTGTTTTCAGAAGAACAAGTCAATTGGGCAACCTTTGGTAACAGAAAACGTAAAGCACGTCACTAGTGATACAATTGCCAAATAATGTGAACTTTGAATCTTGACACAACTGATTTAGAGAAATGAAAAACACTTGTCTGAGACAGGCCTTCCAAGGCAGTTTTGCTTCCTTGGTTACTAAATGGAAACAGAAGAAATGAGCTCAGAGTGAAAAGGTGGCCAAAGACCTTCCTGGTTTGCCCTGTCCTCTAAGAGACTATCTGTGCCATACAAGGAAGTCATCTCATGTTGCTCACAGAAATCAAAAAAACCAACAAGAAGAGCAAAGGATGCTTGTGTCATTCAGATTGATGCTGCTGCTGTCTGCAGGGCCACAAAGGCTGCATCCTGCTGCCCCAGGTTGTTCCTCGTATGACAGACCTTTGGATGACTTTCCAGATGTGCCACACCGTACCCAACTAATTCAAGCAGCAGTGTCTGGAAACTGCAGCTGTCTGGTATGAGAACAGCTATGGCTGATCCTCAGCGTTCCCAGAATCACAGCATAGCTGAGGTTTCGGTCCACCTCACTGTCCACTTAACAAGCCTATACATCATCAGCTTGTCTGTGAGGATGTTTTGGAAGACTGTGCTGAAAGCCTGACTGAAGCCAAGATAAAAAACATCCACTGCTCCTCCCTCATGCCAAGACACTCATCTCATTGTAGAAGGCTCTGAGGTTGGTTAAGCACAATTTTCTCTTCATAAATCCATACTGACTGCTCTTGATCACTTTTTAGTCTTCCATGTGTTTGCAAAGAGTTTTCAGGAAGATTTTTTTCCATCACCTTTACAAATTTTAAGGTCTGTCTAGATCCCCAGATCTTCCTTCCTGTTCTCCTTGATGACAGAAGTGACGTTAATTCCTTCAGACTGCCCCAGTCACCATGACTTTTCAAGGATTATTGGGAGTGGCCTCACAATAACACCTGCCACCTTCCCATCAGGGCCCATGGACTTACATATGTTGGGTTTGTTAAAGTCTTCCCTAACCTGTTTCTCCTGAATTGATGGTGAGTCCTCCTTGCTACAGGAGGTGAGCAATGTTGGTGAAGTTCACCTTGTGAAAGACAAAAACACGTTGGTGCATGGGGACTGCAGCAGCTCAGAGAAGAGACACTGTACTGAATCAGGACCAGCCTGCATAGATTGCATGAGTCAGGTCCAAACTGCTTCAGGTGCACAATTTTAATATCCTATTCATGCTCTGCTTTGGTTACTGATTGCATCTGTTTTCACTCAGACACCAGCAGACTTCCTTCTTTTTTCCTTCTTAGATAAACTGTGTCGCCTTCCCACCCTCCTCGGCCTCCCCTGAGTCCCCACGCCAGACATGTAAAGCCTGTTCCTGGCACAGACAAACGGTATCCCTGCTGAGATCCACCACAGTGGCCACTTCTACACATTGTCTGCAATGAAGTAAAACACTAACTCCTTGGCCATGATTATTAAAAAGCCCTAAATTACTACCTTGATGGGAAGCAGAACAAAAGTGCCAGGAGTACCAGACACACAGATTAGTAAACATCCCAAAGGCCACAAGGAAAGGAAAATTCTCTACAGTGACTCAGGATGTATCCTAAAGCTTCCTTAGCTGCAGTTCTTTCTACCACCAGCAGTTTGACACACTTTTTTTCATTTAAAAATACAGAGAATGTGTTTAGTACCGTATTTTAGAAAATAGTCCACAGCCTTGCCAGTCTGACAAAGGGCAGGAGCTTTTTACAAGGGGTTGAAAAGTAAAGTATCTGGCAGTTCTCAGTCTGACCTGCAGTTCTTTTCACATGCAAAGGCAGTGACCCTGGGGAGATGAAGGCCAGAAGAAACACAAGGTATGTTGCAAGGGCTGGAGAGATGGGGGTCAAATCCCTGTTCTGCTTTTCTCATCTCCCTATTGGTGTGACTGATGCAGAAACATTTCCCTTTCTCAAATAGATATTCTCAGGATAAATGCACTAAAAAATGGAGGTGTCCAGCTGCTGCCTTTTATTATTGAGATAGTTCCTTATTATAATATGTCTAGATTTCACCTTTAAATACTGCATGAATCAAAAAGCCCCAATCATAAAAGCTGTGCTTCTGTAAGATACAGTCTGGCTAATGTATAATTCTGAGGAACATTGCTGTAGTTCTCTGATGGCCTCAGAAGAGCCCTTATATACTTGCTTTGGAGTGAGCACAGAGATTGCTCCCAGAGAATTAGCCTTAAATACTGAGGCCGGTGCTTTCAGAGCTCAGACCTTGCAAAGGTAGTGTAGGTCAAGTAGTGCCATGTATGGATATTTGTGTTAGCTTTGTCAGTAGATACAGCCATCAGAAATGCCAGTAAGCATTTTGCCCGTGTAATCATCCACACCCTGACCTCCCTTAGAGCACCTTCCAGTTCCTGAAGGGGGCCTACAAGAAGGTTAGAGAGGGACTTTTCATGAGGGCACGTAGTGATTGGACAAGGGGGAATGGCCTTAAGCTTAAGAGTTTAGATTAAATATTAGGAAGAAATTCTTTACTATAAGGGTGGTGAGGCACTGGAACAGGTTGCATGGAGGGGTTGAACACCTTCCATCCCTGGAGGTGTTCAAGACCAGCCTGGATAGGGCTCTGAGTAACCTAGTCTAGCTGGAGGTGTCTGTGCCCATGGCAGGGGGGTTGGAACTAGATGATCTTTCAGGTCCAATCAAAGTCAAACCATTCTGTGATTCTTATCACTGCACAGTTGGGCACAATACCTTAGAGCTGGTTAAAAGAGGCTTAAAGCAGTGACACATAAATGTTTCCTTTCATGTATCTCAAACACATTGCAAAAATTTATTGTTGTGAAGGTCAGAGATAGGATTGATATCTTTGTATTTTGAGCTAAACGGATATAAATTTGGTGCTATATTGACCCGCTGTGCTGAATGTACCTAAAGTGGAGGGAGTTGCTGCCAGCACAGAAGTCACTACAAAAACATGGAAAGGTCAAAATGACCCAGCTTGTAAATCTGGAAAGCCTTTCTGTGTTTAACCGTAGAAAAATCATAAAATCTCAGTTTCCTCCTTTTCAAAAATTAATGACCTGTCCTTCTTGAGCCTGAAACCTGTTTCTTTTGGAAACATAGTTGGTGTGATGAACGCTGCATGAACAGGGACTCGGTGTCTCCTCACATTGTGGGACCGTCCTGGTTGCACAGGGTTACAAGCATGGAAGCTGCAAGAAGGCACGGCCCTTCTATGGCAGGTAGCTACTGAGTGGAGCTGTGATCGCAGGAATAGGTTTCATTTTGGAAACCTTTTGATTCAGACTTATGGGCAAACCAACAAAAAGCTTCTTGCTTCTCAGGCAGGAAGAGAGGTTGGTAGTAACTCTTTTAGAGAGGTTTTGTAGTAATAGTCCTTTAAGAAGACTGTGAAACTTAGTAACTGGATGCTACGCACCTTCAAAGACTTGAAGAAATGGTTGATCTGCAGGAAAGAAAATCAGACATGAGGAAAAAGATGCTAACAGTTGGGATTGGGACAGTGAAACCATGGAACAGGTTGTGGGATTGGTTATCCAATGCCTTTTCCTGGAAGTTTTTAAAAACAGAGGAAGGGATTGGTGGGTGTGAAGGGAACCGATGTTGGTGTGGGAGCATTGTCCAAGGAGCCTTCCAGCCACATGTCTGTATGGTACTGCTGCTGAGAGAGAGGTGGTTCTGGCAGTATTGCAGCAGAGAAGCAAGGAATTCAGAGGAGAGGCAAGATGAGACAGAGCTGATGGCAGCAGGCAGCATGCCCTGTGTGGTCCCTCACCGGTGTGACTGGTTTGGCAGTTCGAGAGGAATCTCAGCTATGGGAGACAAAGCCCCAGGGGCCCTGTCTGTCCCTAATCCTGCAGTTTACCTCCCAAAGCACAAATGCTTATGGCTCCTCTTGATTTTACTTTTTCTGTCTTGGAGGTGGAGGTTGTTACAAACCTTGATCAAAGTTTCTTTCTCCTAGTTACTGATCTGAAGAATCATTATGAAACACACAAAGTTTGGAATCAGCGTGAGAGTAACTCACTGACTAAAAAAAGTTTGGTGAATTGACCTTTACATACAATAGCACACTGTTACTTCGTGATCTACATTTAGATTTTTTTCCACATAAAACAAATCACTATGCATCCCCTCTTTCACAAATGGCAATAAACATTTTTGAAACACTCTATAAATACAATTTGTTCTTGTCTTGTAAATGCCTCTGAACTACAACCTTCACCAGGAGAGTGGTTTCCCTAGTAACTAATATATTTCAAAGTCTTAAAAAAAAAAAAAAAAAGGAATCTAAAAAAATTAAAACGAGAGGGGAAAAAAAAGACTGAACACGAGATACACCACAATATGAGATACTGTGAAGTTTTTATTGCCACTTGTTTTGTAATACTGTCCTCCCAGATTCATCCCAATGAAAGGTTTATTTTGCCTCAGATCTCTGGGGCATGACTTGCTCCGCAGGCAGGGCAGGGCATGGTTACAACTGGCAGTTGGGCAAATCCTGGAGATGAGACTCTCTACCTTCGGTGGATAAAGGAACCAGCCATGAAATGCCATACATAACATCCCTCAGCTCCTCCTTGCAGAGGTGACAACAGGGATGTGTGTAAGTTCCTCTTTCTGCAGGGTGGGTAGGTGGCCCCTAAAGCCCAGTCCAGAGAGCAGCAGAGGCCAGTCATGCAGGAAAGTCATGCAGATGTCAATTATGGGAAAAGGTGAAGGAATCTTTGCCAAAGATCTCTGCGCTGGCCACTACGTTCAGGCAAGAAAATTCGTGTTTGGCACCCTAGAAATGTAGGGAACTGATAGGTCCTGCTAAAATACAGCTTATGGTAGTGGTCAGTAAAGTGGGTGATGTATGGAACGGTGGCTGAAGGATTTGTTAGTCTGCAATGAAAGAAACAAAAAGTGGCTGGAAAAAGCAGCAAGGCAATATATATTGAAAATATACATGTATAAAACTGGGTCTAACCCTGCAGAGAGGGACTTAGGGATAATGGTGTATTGGACATGATCTGTCAGTACACACACGCAGCCCAGAAAGCCAATCATGTGCTGGGCTGCACCAAAAGAAGCGTGGGAGCAGGTCAAGGGAAGGGATTCTCACATCTGCACTGTTCTCATGAGATTCCATGTGAAATTCTGCATCCAGCTCTGGGATTCCCAGCACAGGAAAGATGTGGACCCACCAGAGAGGGCCCAGAGGAGGGCCATGAAGTTGATCAAAGAAAGGGCTGGAGCACTTCTCCCATGGAAACAGGCTCAGAAACCTGGGGTTGTTCAACCCAGAGAAAAACAGGTTTGGAGTAGACCTCATTGTGGCCTTTCAACATGAAGGGAGTTTATTAGAAAGACAGAGAAAGACTTTTTACCAAGGCCTGTAGTGATAGGACAAGCAGCAATTTTTTTAAACTGAAAGAGGGTAGGTTTAAATTTGGCTTTGGGAGGAAATTTTTTTTATAAGGATGGTGAGGCACTGGAACAGATTACCCAGAGCAGTTGTGGATGCCCCATCCCTGGTAGTGTTTGAGGCCAGGCTGTATGGGGCTTTGAACAGCCTGGTCTAGTAAAGGATGTCCCTGCCCATAGGCAGGGAGTTTGGTCTGGACGATTTTTGAAGGTCCCTTCCAACCCATAAACATTGTGTGATGATTCTATACAACATGTGTGCAAGGTTGGTGCAGTGGAGGGACTTAGACCACTTCCTGAAGAAGCTGTAAGAGTGCAGAAGGTTATACATGACAGTTGTGGTACTTGAGGTCATTCATCTGCACCTTCCGCAGTCCCACAGCTTGAACACACTATGTATCGAGGAGGGCTGAAATGCTACCAAACCAGAATGGCAGCGAGGCAGTCTGTAAGAAAATCTGATACCTTTTATTAGCTCGATGAAATAGTGGGGGAAAATAAAACAGTTAAAAAAAAAAAAGGAACAAAGACAAGCCTTCAGATGTGAAAGTCCCTCCTGGGGCCTGCAAGAGGAGCTAAAGCAGGAACTGGTGTGGTAGCACTTTCACATCCATGTTGAAATAGGGATGGAGAATTGGGCGGTTTGCCAGAGAAGGGGTGAGCAGAGACATTTAAACCTGGTCACCGTAACGGGTACAGGTTAAAAAACATGTCATTGTGGCAGTAGCTGAGAGCTGTCTGGGGCCCTCCCTCACCCAGGTCTCCTTCACTTCCCCTCAGAGGCGCCAAGAGCTGGCAGTGGGGCTGTGCCCCACTTGCCCTGGGGCAGGGGCCGCCCTGAGGTGCGGGGTAGGGTGTCAGAGAGAGGCAGCTGCTGCTGTAGGTCAGCAGGGATTTCTCTCCACAGGATCCATCTCCCAGAGGACCGGTGTTAGGCCTGAGGGAGCCATGGCCACCCTTTGTCACGGGCAGGACGTGTTGGGTGCTGAGGTGGGTGCAGTGCTGGGGGGAAGGGGCTGTGCAGGGGACAGCAGGGCCACTGCACAGCGTCTCGGCACTGGGGATTCTCCTGAGGGATGGGCTTCGGCTCCAGGTCAACGCCTCTCCACAGCCCTCATCCTCCCCAGCTGCCCTTGGGTACAGCAGCTGCCCAGAGCAGCTGGTCAGCGTTGGCTCCCAGGAGCTTTTGCTTAAACGTCCCCTGAAATTGGCTGGTAGCACGTAAGGATCCGGCTTGGAAAGAAGCAAGGGCAATGCTTCTGGCATCGGCATTGCACCTGTCAGAGACTTGGGAAAGCAAGGCATGGGTTAGTACAACAAGGTGTAGTCTATCAACCCTCCTCTGTGAGACCCTCACGAAAGCACTCGATTAATACAGGTAACGAAGCAGACAGTGTAGCAGAGCCTCCTTATAGGGGAGTGCCCGTGGGCTTTAGGGGCAAACCAAACAGGGCTCCCAGCTCATGGGTCTGCGTTTGTTTCCTCAGGTTTTGCCCAAAGCCTGTTTTACACTGAAAGAATTGTTTAGACCTTGCATTCACAGCCCTTGGGATCCACTGCCAGCATGTACTGAGGAAGGACCTAAAAATGCAATCACGCTAATAGACTTGACACCACAGAATTATTTTTTTTTATGGAGTTTGGAAATGCTAAGTATATGATTAGTAAAAACTGATTGTTTTGAAGTGATCTTTTCACTACAATAATATTATGCTTCACTCTTCAAGACTATTTCTAACTAATAAATTTTCCTATCTTTATTTTTTTTTACCCTGCAAACAGAAATTTCATTCAGGGATGGATCAGCACATGAAAATTATTCTTCTGGGTCCTTTGTTCTAGATATTTCACAACTTCTTTAATTGCCCTAATTATTGGATTATAATTATGCAAACTTCAATTCCTTTCAGAACACTCATTTGTGCTATCATTTCTGATGAATACTTGCAAGGCTCTCTTCTTTATAATTCTGCTTTTTCATGCATTTAATTATAGTGATTTTTCTAACTGCAAAGTAGCAAACCTCCTTTCTCCTGTTCTCCACTCACCGTGAGAAGAAATTCCAACAATCTGGTATAGGACCCAGCTCACCTTCAACAAAAGACCCGTTGATGCCACAGAGAGAACATCCTGTATATCACTTGCTCTATTTTGGGCTCATCTCATACCTTTTTCCAAAGTTCTCCTTCCCAGTCTCTTGTGAGCATATTAAAATTTAATCCTTTCAGAATACATTTTTGCAGATTGAGCGACACAGGCTCTGTGTGTGAAATCATATTCCTGAATTAGTTGTATCAGAGCCAGTTTTGGCAGAACATGGATATGATGAGTTATTCTCAAGGAAAACCTGCTGAAGTGCCATAAACTGGAAAGCCAGCTGAGGGTAAATAGTATAACCTGACCATTTCAAACCTGACAAAGCCCAGGGAGAATTAGCAGAGGTGGAGGGGTGCCCTCACTTTTCCGCAGCACCTTCTCTGTATGGGTGGAGGACCTTGGGACTCATGTCAGTATGAAGAAAACACGACTTCCTCCTGTCTGTCCAAGGGTGGGGCAGTGCCTCCTGCATCTGAGGGTGTCCTCACGGCCCTTGATGGTCTGCAGGTGGCCAAATCCTGCTCAGGGGCAGCTGTCCTGCAGGAGAGCATCTCTCTCTCTGATGGACATTAAGTCTGTGAATAAAGCGATCCAGGCTTGCTACTGAAGTACCTGGGTTTTCTTAAGTAACATCTGGGAGATTGGGGGAAGAAGAAGTAAGGATTTCGGATTTTGCCTTGTTAATTATAAGGGGTTTTTTGTCAAGATACCATACACAGTATGTAACAGGCATATCCTATAGGCAATGCTATATTGTATTCTATAATAAAACTCTTTTTCACAGAAACACAGAGTGGGTCAGGTTGGAAGGGACCACAGTGGGTTATCTGGTCCAACCTCCTTGCTTGAGCAGTGTCATTCTAGGGCCTATCGCACAGGATTGCATCCAGATGGTTCTTGAATATCTCCAGTGAGGGAGACTCCATGACCTCTGTGAGCAATTTGTTCCAGTGCAGGGTCACTGCACAGTAAAGAAGTTCTTCCTCATGTTCTGGTGCAACATCCTGTGCCTCAGTTTCTGCCCATTGCCTCTTGTTCTATTGCTTGACACCACTGAGAGGAGCCTGCCTCCATCCTCTTGACACCCCCTCTTCAAATACTTGTAGACATCGATGAGGTCTCCTCTCAGTCATCTCTTCTCAAGGGTGAACAGGCCTAACTCCCTCAGCCTGTCCTTGTAAGAGGGATGCTCCAGTTCCCTAATCATCTTTGTTGCCCTCAATGGACTCAGAGAGTAAACAGTTTGTGTCTGTGTGTATGTGTACATACACAAATCTTCCTCCTGAGTTCAGGTATTGCCAAAAGTATTTCCCAGTTTTCCCAGTGTTTATTTGTCACAATTTTCTCCTGAGGTGGTGCAATCAATACTATAAGTTAAATAAAATGACATACTGCTAATGTTCTCCTTCAGTGTCAATACTGATTAGATTAAATATCTAACTACTTTATTCCTAGATTTCTTTGCAATTCATTTTATTTATGGAGCAGTACTAATGAAGAACTTGTAGGAAATTTTTCTGAAGGTAACTCTCGCATTTAAAATAGGAAAGAGCTGGTGCTCTAAAGCTATGTCCATACTGCTAAATGAAATGAGACTGAGGACTGTCATTGGTAACAAGGACCAAAAAGCAAGGCCTGTCAGTGTCCAGACTACCTCCCGGCCTTGGGCAACTTCTGGGCCTGAAGTGAAATGATGCAAGGGCTGTGTTGCAGCCCACCAAGGACTGTTTTTCACAGCATCAGCTTGAGATTCTTAATTGTCTGTGTCTTGTAGCATGATGGCACATAGGGGCACAGGTAGGTTCAAAGCCAGCTGTATACAGTAAAGGGACCCAAACTTGACTCAACCTTGTCCAAAATTCTGCCTGGGAATGGTCTCTGGCACATACTGTCCTCCTAACCTATGCTAGAGCATTTTGTCTGTGAGCATGAGTTAGCACTGACCAAATCCACATCAGGGACTGCATGAACACTGACATGACTGAGCCTGCCCTCCAGCCCTGCTTTTTTTACCAATATAGATGTAATCTCCTGCTGTCAATCAGGCCAAAATTGGCTCCAGAGAGGGGGCACTGGCAGTGGATGGCAGTGCTGAGGAGGTCATGATGCTCAGGACAGCCCTGTTCCTTTTTGGCCTGATCATGGGGAGGCAGAATGTGGAGATGTAAAGCCTACTACCACCCAGATCCAAAGCCCAGGCAGCCTCCACCATGCCTTGAACCACAGATCTTTGACCCCAGAATTTCACTGATCAATAGCAAAAGTTACCTCAATCTCCTGTATTCTTTTTAATCTTACAGAAGATGCAGAAAAAGCTGTCTGTGCTTTGTGGATTGATCTTCTTGCTTCTGCTTCTAGTTTTGTTTCTGGACGTGGATGGTCATGAGCTCCTTTGGACTTTAGAAAGTAATTATGGTATGTTAAAGTTAGAAACGACCTTGTTACTAATCTTAAGGGAGCAAAATTTGTAGCACAAAAACACGCTTATGGCCTAATTTAAAGCTTTGTATTTAATAGGAATTATTTAATGTGAGCTCATGTAACAAACATATCTCAGATATCTCTGAAATCATAAAACCAGTGCACCACATTCTATGTAGAAGACACTCCCCACACTAGAGCCCCAGCTGAAGCCACGAGGTCTTCTGCAGCTTGGCTAGAGTGTCCCTGCAGTTATTTACGTTCTTCTCACACTTTAGGCATGTTTATCAGAATGTTAATTTCCATTAGCTTCCATAGAGAATTAATTTTACTTAGCCTGCCACAAGTGAAAGACTGGAAAGCAGGAGACAGTTCAGTGGTTATGCTACTAAACTAGGACTAAAGCTTCCAGAAATAGTGCCCATTATTTAAACACTTGCATACACTGTTTTCCAGATATAAGTTACATATAAAGCACAGATGGCATTTTCCATAGACAATCCCTTGGGTACAACCATTTCCTGCTCCGAGACAGCCTCATGCCTGTGCATGGTGCCTTGCAGAAGAGAAGACATAACATGGTATTTCTGGCTTTCTGAGGATTTGTTGGTTCCCAAGTACCTGAGGCAAAATGCTTCAAAATCAACAGTTTTCCCCTAAATAAAAGATATACTATGCTGTAAAATCATAGTAGTACAGGCTAATTTAGGCTGGAAAGGGACCTCTGGAGGTCAAGCTCAACTTTCTGCTCAGGCAGGACTAACTTCAGAGTTAGATCAGGCTGCTTAGGACTTTGTGAAAATCTTTCTCCTTACAGTCATGACCTTGTCATATTCAATGACCCTTATTTGTTGGATTCCTTGATATATAAAAAATTCCTTGATAAAACTTACAAAAACAGTCCTTAAAATTAGCCTGAATAATGTTAGATAATTTTATACCAACCTGAAAAAATATAAATTGGCCTTCATGCCTCCAGAAGTTGGTAACTGGGTAACCACCATGGCCTCGGCAGGAAAGGAGTCGCAGTGGTCCACTGCAGTTTGGACAGCATTTCCCTGGAGCAAAGATAGTGGGAAGCATTTTCTATACAACAGTGATCAGATAAATCCCAAGTGATACAATCGTTCATTGGTGGTGGATTGCTACTTCTGGCTTGGGGCTTAGAAATTACACTGAGAAAAACTATGCGAAGAACTTTCAAACATAAGCAAAAATCAATATATAGAAACTAATAATTGGCTTTATTCTGCCCATTATTAAATACAACTGTCAACAATTTTTTCTATTACAGATTTATTGCAATTTTATCATTTATTACTGCAGTCAGTTTTAGGTTTTTTCTCTTGTCAGTGTTTGAAATGTCATATGTGTTCTTGTCTTGACTGTTCCAGAAGACATCATTATGGCCTCAGTGAGTGCATGAGTAATACCTTTCTTTGGCCAAAATGTACATCAGATCCAGAAATCACTATGTGCTAGTTCTATTGAGCAATCACAATTGTTTGGAACGGTCTCGTTAAAAAAAGTGCGTGCAGCTCATGTTCTCTATTTACATTGTCTTGTGCCAGTGACGTGATTGTGAGGCCAGTTTTCCAGTCATCATGGTTTGTGAGCAACTTCTTTCCTGCAAGACTTGCCTCCTGAGTTATTCCTGGGCCAGTGCAATAATGAATTCAACACTCAGGTCGGCAAGAGCAGCACAGCAGGAAGCTGCCTGCACTTCACAGTTTTCTCAAGTAGAATCCCTAACTAATAGAAATAGGAATGAAAAAAGGATTAGGGGGGAAAAAAAATAAAATAAACAAGCAGACAACTACTCCCCAACAGTAAGAAATGTAAAATACATTGTTCCAAATCAAGAGTTACATTGGAACACAAGGAATGGCAGAAGGAAGGTTGGATAATCCAAAGAGTATCCAATACTTGGATTTCTTTTATGTTGTGTTCACTTATGAACTGCCCATATAATGAACAGCCATGTTCATACTCACGCTGTTGTTTTTGCCTGGCTTTATCACATATGGCTGGTCTTAGGTAGATCTTCCTTCCATCCAAAGTTGAGCAGTCATTGCCACAAACCACCACCCCAAGGCAGGACTTTTTTAAGATGCGAGAGTTGTGGTTGTTGGTGTTTCTCATTGCCCAGCTGCTGTGGTGCCTCTGAGCATTTTTATCCTCTGAGCTATAGATATGTTTTACATAGGAATCTGGCCATTCTTGAAACCAGTCTATCTGTCTTACATCCTGTGGAAAGACCAAAGCAAGCCACGTTTTAGGCTGGGGAAGAGAAAAGCTTGTGCAAGAGCCAAGCAGAGCTGGACCCCTGCTTGGGTGTCCTCTAGCCTGGGTAACTCCAGCACCCCAGCAGGTGATGCTGGTTGTCAGGGGGGAAGACAGAAAAAGCACAGTTCCCTGTGGCTCCCCACAAGCCCCAGAGCATCAGGAAGGCCTGGTCAGGAGGTTGTTCTCACTCACCCATGGGTCCAGCACAGTGCAGGACCTCCTCGGGAGAGGAAAGTGGGGTGCTTGATGGAAAATAGCAGGAACTTTCCCTGTAGGCAGCTGTCACTGCCTGGTTAACTTCTGTTAGCTTTCATGGCAGAGATCCTGCTCTGACTTTCAGTCAGTTCAAAGCAGTGTTACGCTGAATCATTTGGCTTGATTTGGCTCAACTTGCTGGAAAAAGAGTAAAAACTGCATCGGACTGAGACTATGTCTATATCTCTAAGTCTTCAGTTCTGAACTTCAGTTCATTTTGGCCTAACTGCCATGAAAGACTTGCACAGGGATTTTTCTGAAGTCCAAACCAAAGAAACCTGACATCCTAGTCAGGTTTTATTTTCACTGCTAAAATGACTAAAAAACCAAAGGACAACACAATAAGGAACAATAAAAATAAAACTGGATAAAAAGGACCAAAGGACCAAACACGCATCATCTCAGTGGGTACAGTCAACACAGTAAAACGCAGTAAGCCATAAAGCACCTAACATACCTGCTGATGGTTTTGAGGGAAAAGGTCTTGTAAGGGGTAGAAAAGCTTAGTAGGAATTTTCTTTAAACTGCTAATCCCAGCCACTGAGATCCATGACAGGAGTAAGAATATCAATCAACTCCCATCAACTCCCATGCTCTCCTGGTAGCCACTGGATAGTGTCGGAAATGGCATCAAGGAAGCCTTCAGACTGAAATGCAGGTGGAGGTGACCTTGGGGTGAAGGTCAGGGAAGGAGACATCCTGGAACGTGGAGGCTTTGGGCAAACAGCACTGGTACAGTACAGAAGAGGCTGGGATCCAGGGTTGGGAGGTGAAAGGCAGAGCTGAATGCTGAAGGACTGCAGCAGGAGAAATCTGGCAGAAAATGCTGAGGTGAGGGACAGGGAGGGTGATATTAGTGTGCAGCTTTCACTGGAGAGCATGGTTGAAACTTTCAGATAAGAGAACTAGAAAAGGACAGAGAGAGGGGAAGATCACTATTCTGCCTCTCAGCAAATCTCTGCAAACACTAAGCAAGGTTTTCCTAGATGCTCATGAAAGACTGTTGCCTTTATGTGGGAAGACAGCTTGTCTGCCTGGAGCCTAGTCTGAAGTGAGACTGAGCACCCACAGCTGCAAGGCAGTTGTGGGTGCTGTGTTCCCTTCTCATAAAGTACTACCCCAGGCAAAAAGCAAGTTCTGGACACCTCTAATTGAATTCCCACAGCAGAAGCTAACTTTTTTCCCCCTGCTCTCTCTGCACCTCATCCACCAGTGGGCTAGAAAAGCAGTTTATCTTCATCATTGCTATTTTTCATGCATCAACAGCTCTTTCAATATTACTTTTAAGGAAAAATGCATGGAAATGTCAATATTTCCTAGCTTTTCAGTAAAACACTGCCCCATATCTCAAGGTGACAAAGAGAATAAAGGCAATGAGGCATAGGTGACTGAGAAAGCACTTAAGATCAGTAGTGGAGATGACTGGTCAAAATAAAATAAAATTCTAATCAGAGACACATACCTGGGGAAGTTTGATGTCATTGATATCCCAACTTGTCATTTCTCCATGTTGGGAAGCAGAGTCCTCCTGCTCCACAACAGCTTCATCTGCACCTTTCAGCATTTTTGAATTCCTTCCCAAAGTTAGTGCAAAAGTCTCTCCTGCCTGCTTTTGAAGTTGCCTCACTGTCAGCACTCTCAAGCAGTTTACAACCAGGAAGCTGTTTCCTGAAGCTAAATGATACAGAGGCTGCTCATTAAAGATAAAAATCAGTGTTCTTCTGCCAGAAAAACTTGTTCCATTAAAAGTTTTGCAAGCCAGCATGGCAGTGGAAAATATAGCTTAGAGGTAACCTGTGATGTTACAGACACATCACTTGGAGCGAGCAAATCGTGCCCGTGTCATCTGTTTTGCTTTGCTCAATCTTCTGTCATACCAGGTTTATAGTCATGTAACTGCTCACAGGCTTTTGTACATCTGATTCAACTCTGGCTCAATATTTCCAGAGCCAAACTAATTGAACAGCTCAGCAGCTGTTAAGGAGTCTTAGAGCTGCTGCTTACCCGTTTTGTGCACTGCACGTGACAAAAACAAGCAACAAGAGGGGTCTGCTTCATTACTTCTGATGAGGTAGTGCTCAACCATTTAACATATTGTTGGTATCTCTGAGAGATTACAAATTGCATGAGGGAAGTGTAGAAAAGGAGGTTGGGCTACCTGCGTTTTCCTATCTCAATAGCAGACCGAAGACAAAAACCCCCACCAAGGTATGTTTGTTAAAACCGACAGGTTTTGCCTGAAATCTTACAAGGCAAGTGGCTGCCCTATTCTGAATTTCAGTAGCAGCCAAGCTTAACCTGTTGTGCTGGTTTTGTCTGGGATAGAGCTAATTTTCTTCACAGTGGCTACTATGGAGGCTGTGTTTTTGATCTGTGCTGAATACAAGGCTGATAATATAGTGATGTTTTTGGTTTTGATCCTCGGGGATCCCGTGCATGAAAAATTCTATTCCTTTTGCTAAGGAGAGAAAAGGAAATCAATTTTCTTGTCCTGGAAAGTGGGAAAGTTTCAATGTTTTCAGGAGGGTTATTGTAGTTATACCACTTAAGGATTTATTAAAGACTACTGAGTAGTGGGAGAAGTAAAATCTACTTGATGCGATTCTATTTCATAGACTTTATTAAGAATAATTTATTTTATTGTTGTTTCTTGGTCCTTGGAAAGTGATTTAGCTATGTCCTTAGTTGACCTATTTATAAAATACCTGTGATCTGTGATATTATCACCTCTAAAGGAAGAGTTTGTGGGTATTTGCAGAACACTTGAAACATTTGGCTGTATGGTGCTCTGGTAGCGTAGTCAGAGCCCCACTGCCCCATGTTGTAGCCCAGACTGTGGCAGTGGGGGAGAAAGAAGCAAAACACCTCCATGGAAAAAGACTCCACAGAGGGGTGCCTGGTACCCAGTGTGCTCAGGAATATGAACTGAGACTGGTTCTGGAGGGCAGCTCACAGGTTCAAATGAGATTTTACATCAGAGGAGAAGGGAACATAGCCACTCAGAAATATTAACAGCTTTGAGAAACATCAGGTCTTCATGTATTTTCATGTTGTGTTACAATGAAGATGGAGATAGTAAAGCCAGGACAAACAAAATATGAGCTGCATTAGAAAACTAGTTGAATTTGCTAAGCAAATGACCCTTGACTACTGCGTGCTCTAAAACATGAAATTATTTGTTACATACGTATTTAGCTACTTGCAGGCAAAGGCTGAAATTCGAGCACTAATTGCAGGATGATGTGGCATATCAAATTTCTGATTGTTATTTGCATATCTTTAATTATTACTAAAATGTAGCAACTTTATAACTTCTTAGGTCTGAAATATAGTTTTCTCTCCCCTCTCCCCCTCCTAAAATACAGAAGAGTGTAGAGGGAGCAGGAAGTGATTCCCATCTAACTGCCCAAGAGCCCAGGAGCACAGAGTGAAAACAAGTCGTAAATTCAAAAACGAGGCAAAGAAATGTATTTTTGATCACTATATAATTAGTATTGGTTTGTCTAATGAAGGCTATTTCCTTCTCCCTACAAGCCTTGCACTTATTTCTTTAGACTCTTATGCTACGACATCACTACTAGTGTTGCTCTCGTATGTCATGAAGGTTTAACACTACACAAGACAAAATCAAAAACGTAGGAAGGAAATAATATTCGAAGATCTGCTACTTAATTTGTATAACATCTGAAATATGTTATAATACATTGAGAAATACATTTAGAAAGAGATATTAAGCCTTGTATTTTATGACTTCTGAAAATTTTCAACTAGCAAGGATTAGGAAGATTTCTTCTATTTTCCTTAGAAGTACTTGGTGTTGCTCATTTAGGAAAAGAATTATGAATTTTTAAAAGAAATTAAGTATATTACCAATTCACATGAGCTTAGAAGTTGAATTACTTCAATCTAATCTGCAAGCTCTTATTTGGAAGAACAGTCTGTCAGCCCATAACCACAGATAAATGTCAGGAGTTCTCCAGCAGCCACCTACAAGGTGATCAAGGACTGGAAAAAGCCCTGGCGCTGTAAAGAGCTCCTTGCATTCAGGCTCCCACTCTGGACAGGGCTGTGCAAACCCTGCAGGGCAGCATTGAGGAAAGCAGCTGTTGCTGGAGGGGTTGCCCTCTGCTGTCTGGCTGCCCAGCTCTGCTGAAGGACAGTGGCTGGCACCAGGAACACGTGGATGTCACCTGTCACAGAGCAGTCAGGCTCCTTTCTTGTATTTTTCTACTGCCACACGAAGAAGGTGTTTTTGTCAGTGCTCCCATCAATCTTCCTTTTGCTCTTTGGTGTTATCTTTCAGCAATAACAACCTGTAACTCATCTCAGGTGCAGTCAGTGGACCTTTACATGAGCTGAGTTACCTGTCCTGCCAACAGCCCATATTGCGCTATCTTCCATGGCTGCTTCGTGCCTTGCTTTCAAGTGCATGATTTTCCCTGACACTGAAAGTTCCTCCCTGCTGGTGGGAGCTCTCCTGCCTCTCCTCCACTGCAGGTGTTTGCCTGTGCATGCTTCTTGTCCTTCTTTGGTCCCACTTTCATTACTGCAAAGTTTCATCAGGAAACTGCAGCACCACAGGAACCAAGGAACAAGCACGATTGGATGACAAGTCTCTTATATCAAGGTGCTACAGATACTCCTTGAGGGATATTTCTGCAGTTTAGACTTTTTTTTTTCCAAAAAAAAAAATCTGTAAAATTCTGTTGCTATTTGATCAACTTAAGCAGTAGGATGAAGCAATATGATTATCTCCCAGATGTGCAGCATAAACTCACTACAAATAAACACATCATTTATAGTGAGAAGAAAGATTCTGCCTGTGGAAAAACACACTGGGGGTGCTGCTCATTTTCTGGAGACAAACTTTTGTTCCCAGTTTGCCCTGATGCCCCAAATATTTTCAACTTGGCTACCCCTATATTCAACATGATTTGAAATGCTTATGCTGTCTTCATCATTCAGTACCCAAAAGTGAAAGCTTTTGCCCTGTGCTCTGGCTGTTTGAAAGAAAGATGACATACTTGGAGACGGAAGTACTTTTAAGTCCTTGGTTGCTTTTGTTTATCCTTTGTTTCTCTTTAATTCTTTTCTCAAAACTGGCCCTTGAGATTAGAACCAGCTGATGATCTCATATTTTTGTTCAGTTACCATATTCCTGAATTCTGGACTGCTCTAGATAAGAAGTCAGTTGCAGGTAGTGTAGTTCTTCTAGCTTTGCTGCTTCAGTCACACTCATTGAACAATTTTTTTTAAATGCTTTTATTTAAAAATTCTGTTTCCTCCTTTTTTCCAGACATCCTCTTTCTAGAGTGCTGTCTCAAGTGACATATTCTGCAGTGTTCTCTGCTGGTCAGTTCATGTTAGACAGGCACATTTACTCAATAGATTATAAACCAGACAGATTAGCACAGAATTCCCCTCCGAGCTTAAACACTGATGAATGTCTTGGACTCTTTTTTATCAGGCTACAGATATGTAGCTTGCATCATCCTTGCCCTCATGGAGTCAGGTCACTACTCAGTACAGCTGCTCAGGGTGGCTCTGCCAGACCACTTGGGAGGTGCTGTGTGTTGCCTCCTGGTGTTGCACAGACCAGAGATGCACATCGTAGCACCTTAATAAGGGGATTTTTCAAATCCTGCTGTTCACGTGGTGATTTCTTGGACTGCTCTTACGGAACAGCTTTCAATCATCTCAGTTTTTCCTCTGTGTCAACCTAACAGTCATTTAGCTGCAATATGCTCATTTTTCGTTTTCTATTTACTTCCCTGGCTATTAACAGCTGAGAGATGCATTTGGGGGCATGATTTGTCAGAGGCTCTGCCACATGAGCTTCATGTCCGCCCACTCATATCACACAGAGTAAGTATCTCTGCCAGGCCTCTCAGTCCCTCTTCTTGAGGAAACTGATGTTCTTCCACTTGTGCATTATCTCCCAAGCAGTGTTCTCAGCTGGTAGCCTGGTAGTTGAATGGCTTACTTTTGAACAGAATGCTATCAATAATCTTTTGAAAGCTTTTTTTTTTTTTTTTTTTTCCTCTCCAGGGCAGTGTTTTAGCATCAGCTGCTATGAATGTATCTTCTTCTTCCATGTGAAGAACATAGCTCCAAGTGAAAGGTTTGGGACCTGAGCTCCTTTTAATCACCTGTTTGGGATCCTTGAGTATATGCAAATACATATTACTTTATTTCTTGACAACCCTTTATTAAGATCTTTACAAGATCTAATGCTTTGGCAGTGAAGTCTAGCTTTTTATTCACTATTGATCTCTTTAAATTTTTTCTCTTAACATAACAGACACTTTGTGAAGCATGTGGGTTTGGTCCCCTTATGGGCCATTCACTTAAGCTTTGGATTTGAAGATCCTTGTGGGTCCCTTCCTACTCAGAATATTTTGTGGTTCTGTTATTCTGTGATCTTCCTGACTGTATAAATCGTACATACTGGTGGATTTTTGGTTTTGGTTCTGTGTTTGTGTGGCTTTGTTTGTTTGTTTGTTTTTTCATTGAGATCATAAATTTACATGCTTTCACTGAAATCACTGGCTTTTATGGATTATCTAAAATTTTAGTTGGAATACTTTTTATGGGTCGTATGCTTAACTATTACAATCTCTTAGTGACAGTATTGTGACGTAATTTAAAAATTACTTTAGTTTATGGCCATTCTGCTTTCTTATTTTGCTAGTTTTCAAAGCCTAGTGCATTCACTCATTTTGTTTCTTGATCTGACATTCCATTTCTCATCTTGCTTTTGCATCTGCTGCAAATACATTTAATTTTGCAATTCTGCCCGGCACGAACATCGCATGCATGCAAAATCCCATCTCATGGATTGACACTTGCTTTTCTCTTCCTTGCAATTCTGTAATTTTGCCTGTTGTGATTTAAAGAATGTGTAATTGCTAAATGAGTTGTCTTTCATGTCCATCTGCTTCACAATAGGATTTTGGTATATCCCTGTGATTATTGTTTTCCTTGTTCCCACTCTCCTGTTGCAATATGCATTCTGATTTTTCTATTGTAGGAACTGACGCATTTCTGATACCTCTGACAGCACGTGCTGCTTTTCTCCATGGTCAGGTGGAGCATCATATCTGCTGAATCCATCCTCAGCTGCAGGTAATTTCAAAAAAAATTCCTGTCAGTTAATCATGCCCAAACTTCAGAACAGCCACTGTTTCTGGTATCATCAGCTGCTGGGGAGGCCCTATGTATGTTCCACTTTTTACAGATACATTATCTCACAGATTCAAGTGTTTAGGCAGAATTATAAAACTTTAACTGGTTTGGTCTGCCGTACTTTCAAGAATGAGAGGAACTTTCCCACAGTCCGGGCAACTCCCATTGTGTGGGAGAAACTGAGTTTTGTTCTGGTTACTTACTTTGCAACAGGGCATAGCTTGCTTTACTCCCGAGAAATCATAGCTATTTTTCCCATCGGACTGAGCTCAGTATCCAAGGGATTGGTGGAAGTTTTAACAGTGACACAAGATCAGACCTTTTACAGTTTGGGGAGTACCAGATTATGTTTGATTATCTTTTTTGATTCCAGGTTCTATCTCTCTTGCTTTAGGAGAGAGGAATCCCAGCTATAAGCCTAGGCTTGGCAGTCTGGTGTAGCTTCCTGAGATTGTTTCCGTCACACCTTGGAATTCCCTACATGCCATCGGCCTCATCTACTGCAACCCAACAAAAGCTGCTCAAATATCCTCTTTGCAAACATTTTCTCCTTGGCCTTCATAGCAGTCCCCAGCAACTATTTCTGGAGGTACTCAGCAAAACTTGTGAAGGCCAGCTGCACTTCTGCCTTGTGGGAACTGGAAACAAGCCAGATTCAGACAGATACGTGCACCCACATGGGCAGTCCCTGACAGTACTAATCAAATGATAATTATTGCCTCTTTCTTTGTCAACATTGTGGCCAACATGATCTTTTCTTATTCAATGTCCATCTATCACATTAGTGCACTTCTAAGCTGTCTCTTTCTGAAGACTGGCTTGAAAAAAAATCTGCTTCCTTGTAAGTTTTGTCTGTCCTTGCTGTTGTATCTATCCCAGGAGCAGGGGGCCCAATTTAGTTTCTCAGTCTTCTGAGCTGGTGTCTGACAACCACAATATCCCCATAGGAAGGAATTCACTCCCACATTTGCTTCCCTCTACAAAAGGCCTGTGAACCCTCACTTTATTTTCTCCTGGTTCTAGCTGTGGTAGCCACTTTGCAGCACGCATTCATATTAGGACACTTGCAACTCCAATCATGTAATCCAACGGCATAAGACAACACCTTGTTCTCTAAAAATCCACTGCAGCTAAGGTCCTCACAATGAATTTCCTGGAAGTGATGACAGCAGCATTGTTCCCCATGTCATGTCCCTTGCCCTGCTTTCTTTCTTCACTCGCACTCACCTATCCCCCAGCTAGCTGGAGAGTGCACAGTACAGTGTCCACAGTGCCTACAGCTTTTCCAAGTTGTTTTTACATATTGAATAATGGGCAGCAAAACTAGTAGCTTAGGATGGCTGCTTTGTTCTTTAGCTCTGAGACTGACCTCCCCTCTTTTGCCATAATTGAGTCATGTTTGTGGAATGACTGACTAATTTGTCAGGCACTCCTGCAACCTGAATCCTGAGCTCACCAAAATCTGGGTATGTCTCTGATAAAGCAAGGTAGCTGGTTAGGTACTGGAAGCTGTGCAGCTGCATTACCAGGTTGCAGTGCCAAGGTTACTCAGCTCTGCTGACTGTAGTTTTTCTGTCTGGCACTACATCATGACAAGAGAATTTCTTTCTGTCTTTCTGCTCAGTTTGATGAGCGTCAGACCAGCCTTGCTATAAAAGCCCACCCACATGAGCGGCATGGGATTGCAGGTTGTTCTGTGTCTGCTCCAAACAAACCACTGCCCTCTCAGAAGATGGACTCTGTTTGAAACTAGATACAGTACAGTTTTCAGCATATCTAATAACGGGGTGCAGCAATTTTCAGGTAATTTGATGACACACTCCAGTGACTGCCTACATAGGCACTGTCAGGCTGTGGCACAAACTGCAGCAGGAGTTTGATAAGTACCACTGGGTTTCCTTGCACCTCATGCTTTTATCAGCCCTGGAGGACAAGCCTGTCTTTCACTTTCTCTGCGTTTTGCTTGTCCATTTGTCCTTCATGAAGATGAAGCCCAGCAGCTTTTTCTGCACAGGCTGTTACTGAGCTAAAGCCTCCAGGCTTATATCTGTGACAACAGAGAGGCAGGGTACTGTGCAGCACGCTCCTGGTCCCACAGAGCCAGGGACCTTGCTACTGGCACTGACATAGGACAGCAGAGATCAAGGACAGAAGCTATGGCACAGTGTGCATTGACCAAATGCAAGTTGTCATCAACTTTCCTGAAATCCCAAACCTTGGCACCAGTTTCCCTCTGTGGGGCCACCAGGAGCTGGAAGACAATGAATGAGAGGTGGCAGCAGACAGGGAATCTGTGTGTTTGGGCAGAAGCCTGTGGGGACACCCACGGCCTGGGTATGGCAGCAAGTCTTACTGATGTGGTACTATTTATATGTATTAACCTTATGGAAACAATGGACTCCTGGTGCTGTACAGCTCACCAGAAAGCACTGATACCAAAATAATTTTACTGCTGTTTTCTGAATTACCTTTCTTGTAGCTGGATTTTAGCTAGGTGCTTCTTCGGGGATCATCTAATTTTATGGCAAAAAGCCATTTTTATTGGTGGCGATACACAAGTGAAAATTGCTTTTTATACCCTTCTCCCTTCCCAATTACTTTCAAGGCTGCTGGGCAGAAGTTCTTGCAAAGTGATAAAGACAAAGAAAGTCAGGATGTCCTTGTCTGTTCCTTCCACAGAATGTGCATGACTCTAATTCACCTTGAAAGAGGCAGCAAATTAATCTGGAAAGCTCCATACAAAAAATTACAACCTCAAGAGTGCTTCTAAAATAGTGGTGTCCTAGTGCTCTAATGGGCAGCAGTTTTCACACTTTCTTCAAAAGCTTGTGCCTGCACTCTGGTCAGAAACAAATTTCCACTACCCCCTCTTCACCAGGTGAGTCCTCTCTCCTTTCCACATGGATTGACTACAATTTAGTCCTCTGGCTTTGCAAACAATGATTTCCATTCTTAGCTGCTGTTCACTCACTTCATTTTGCTGACCTTCCTCCTCATGTAAAATGTACTTGAAATATGTAAGTTTTGAGTCACTACAGGCAAGAGATGCTCTTACAAAATTACCTTGCACTTAAAGATGATGTCCTCTAATCTTGCTGCTATTGTGCATATTTGAGGGCACATAAGATTTCTTTCATGAATTGGCCCTTAAGGCAGTTGAATCACAGAAATTAATCCCAAGAAGTTTTTGTACAGAAAAACAGAAAAAAGCAACATGAAGAAAAGGGCCATACTGGCTACTGGCATAAAGACTTGGTCATGCAGCCTCTCTGAGGCACATGTGGGAAGCGAGGACTGGGACTGAGTATTGTGCCTTTAGTGAGTGACCATCCCAGAGGTGGAGACTGCTGCTGTTAGCAACAGCGGAGCTCACCAAGGCTTTTTTAGCCATGAAACTCATTTGTACATAAGGAACTTGTGCAAAGGGGCTTTTCAGTCATGACTTCAGCAATCACTACAACATCTATTCATCGCTAATGGCAGAAAAAAAATTAAGCAAAAACATGGAACTGCTTGGAATGCGAAGTTTAAGTGGTTACGCATTCAGGGAAAGTTGCCTCTTTCACTCCCATTCAGCAAATTCTCCAAAAGAAAAAAAAAGTTGAATGAGTCATCTCATTCACAACAAACATCTTCTTAGGGAAAAAATAAAATAAATGGCTGGATTTGGGATAAACATCCACTGTTAATATCATACCCACCATGTTACACAGCACTGAGGGAAAACAGAGGACAGGATGGGACAGGACTTTGTGCAGGTGCCAGATGCACAACATGCCCTTACACAGTGCTCTGGTCCATTTTCTGTCACTGTCTTTGACAACCTGTGGAGATTGTTCACAATGTAAAATTTCTTCCAACCACCTTGGCTAAACAGCCCCTGTAAGGATCTCTGGTTAAAATGCTGTGGGGCAGTCAGCTGCCGGTCTCAGTTTTCCTGCCTTCCTTTTTTTCTTGATATTGTGCCTTTGTTAGTATGAAACCAGTCTACAGGCAGCAGAAGACTTGGACTGACTTTCAGGATCTTGAGAAATCAGCAGTTTCCACAGAGATGGCACAGAGGGCCCTACAGTGCTGGAAGTGCTCCAGCATAACTTCAGAAATTGCCATGTCACCTAAGCTGAATAAAGGGCAAATTCCCATTTGAATCAAGTGGGAACTGGAAGCAACAATCCCTAACCACAAGTTTGAAAGGGATGTGTATAAGGTGTTCAAATTATTTTGTGGACAGACACTGTCTGCTTGTTCTGGATGTGCCTTCATACTTAGCACAGATACGTGAAATTTAAAAAATGTTCCAGAATTGTTAAGCTGGGAGTAACAAACTTTGAAACTCACCTAAACTCACTTCTTGTTTGAACTGCTTCTTTCTACTCCAAGCTATGTGCACTTTGTGCCCAAATACAGTGTTTTTCCAGTTTTGCCTTAGGGTGGATTTTAATTTTTATTTTTTTTAGAGGAAAGTGCTCTGTTGTGACCTTAATAAATAAGAAATGGACACCTATGTTACAAAAGGTTTCAAAAATTACATTGGAAAATGAACACTACACAGCTAAAATATGCTTTATACTCTTTAGTGGTAATTGAGTACCAGCCCTAAAATGATTGGAAAATCTCAAGAACAACTTGCCAACTATTTTCAGAGAGCTGAAATGGGCTGTGTGTGCTGAGACCAAGAAAAAAATTATTCAGTGCAGTTTCCCCATCTATTAGGTTACTTTGCCTCTCCAGGAGTCTCCAGAGAAAGCCTCTGGCTGCTTCTTAAGGTCACTGAATCATTTCGCTACAATAAATGATCTTGCTAGCTGGAAATGTTGGAGAGGCTCCCTGTGCCTCCTTTTTGCTGTATCAGTGAGTCACTTCAATCCCTGTGCTCATGGGTGAGCATGCACCACACCCAACCTGCCCTCTGCCCTGGCCATTTTATTTTCTTTGTCTTCCTTCTGTGCTTTTACTTTCATAACAGCATTAAGCTGATACAGATCTGTGTATTTTACAGTCTGTGGACAGAATGAGAATAAAGACCCCCCAAAAAAATCATGGCTCCCTGATCCTGGGAGTCTTTGCTACTTGGAGGCAATTACAGGAGGGAGTCAGCAATGTTCCCTCAGGGCTGTGACAGAGCAGGAGGACAGAGTGTCCCGGGGCAGGAACAAAGCTCTCTTCCGCACCACTTGAAGCTTGGAAACAGCAAGTATTGACAGTCAGGACTGAAAGGTGTGCCAGTTTAAGAGTGGTAGACATGCATGGTTTAGCAGTCCATGTAATCAGTAATAGAAGGAATTGTAAGTCCCAGCAGCCATGATTCTGTCACAAAGAGTGACAGTATCTCCCAGCTGTGATTCAACAGCATGGATGAAGAAGACCAACAAATCTTGAATAAATGCCTTCATTTCCCTCAATAGGAGATAGCAGGCTGTTCCCTTGGAGAAACAAATTCCAAAAACATTACTTGCAAGCCCTAGTCAACATTTTATTCCCTTATCCCCAAGTTTGCAAGACATTTCTCTTCCAGCTTTGTTTTCTGTTTCATCTTTATAACTTGCCTTTCTGCAAAGCTCAGTCCTCTCTGTTAGACTGAATCCTTGTAGGAGATGGGAATAAATAAGCACCACTGGGTTACTAATGGGGTAGTTCAGTAGTGCTGGTTACAAACCAGGCTACCTCTCAGTCACTCCAGAGTTCATCTATGCAAGGTTCATTTGCTACAAAGCTGTCACTGGCTTTCCGCTGCAGCAACTCCCATTCAGGTGTGTTTGGCTTGGGCTGAGTCCAAGGTACTGCATTCTGCTTTTTTGGAATAGTAAAGTTATTGCAAAGTTATTGCTTCCCCCTGTAAACTAAACCTCAGATGTGTGTCTCCTCTGACTCTCAGCACTTCCACAATCACAGAATAATTTGGGATAAAGGGTCCCTCTGGAGATCACCTACCACACAGCAAAGCTAACTTCAAAGTTACAGCAGGATGCTCAGGATCCGATCAGTTGAACATCTCCATATGGAAATCCCACAGCTTCTCTGGAAAGCCTGTGCCAGACTTTGCTCTCATTGTGAAGGATTTCTTTCCTTACGTTTAATCTGAATCTCCCTTGCTGCAACTTATGCATTTGTTCTTTCATTGTACCTCTTGATCTTCTGCTGTGCCCCTCTAAGGAGATTCTACTCCTCCTCCTCCTCCTTATCATCCTCAGGCAGCTGAAGACTGAGTTGTCTCCCCCCCCTTTACTCTGCAGCTCCCTGAATCTCGATGCTCTCTGGTAGACAGAGGACCCAGAAACATAGGCATCCTCGAAAAGTGAGGACAATTGATACTTCAGGCATCCTAAGTACAAACAAGCTGCTTCCAAATATCTCAAATTGCCTAAAAGCCCAGTGGAGCCAGCAGAAAAGGTCACCCCCTCTGAACACTAGTGGGCTGGGTATCCAGCCTCACTCAAGAGTTAAACATGGGATGCTGCCTGTACATGTTGCAGTCTAAAGACCTACATATTGCTACTGAAGACCCAGGTATGATTTGATCTGGGATCTTCAGTTTCAAAGGACAAAAGAGTCAAGCCAGAGTGTCCTCTAATTTTGCATCTTGCAGAGCTCTTCATTTCCCCACCAGATCACATTAGTTTTAGAATGTGTTCAGTGTCCTTATGACCTGGTTTCTTCACAGTATACCAGGAATGATTAATGTATAACCTTTCCCTTGAGAGGAACCTGAATCTCAACAGTCAGCAAAGTTATTACAGTTCTGCAACAAAAATGCACTTCTGGTCCAATCATAAATATGTTTCTGATCATTATTTTGAGAAAACGTTGTTTCACTGAAGCGATTTGATCTTTTAGCAGTGACAAGGTTTGTTTTTATTTGCTTTAGTATGACAAACATCAAACAGTCTTCTGGACACTTAAGACTGTGTGTTTTCTTTTGATTTATGTTTTAGAACTGCTTGTAGGAGAGTATTTTTGTGTTGTGTTTCTCTATAGATTACTTTGACAGAAATGGAGATATATTTTTTCCATAGGGAAAACCCCCCATATTTTCAACAAAATGACTGAAAAATGTCAGCTAAAATAAAGAGCAAGGAAATGTTGTCTTTAAGCCTCAGTGACACCTGGCGTTCAGGCAATGGATATGGCATTCCCTAGGGGAGGTGTTCCCAGGGAACTTGTCAGACCATTGCAATGAGTGCATCTGAAGGGACAGTATATCAATAAAGAAACATCATGGAGGAGAGAGAGTGAAAACTTGCCCCCAAATACTGGCCATCTTCACTTCCCTGGGGTGATCCAGCCAAACACAGTGCTGAGGATGGGCCCAGGAAGATCGGTGGGACTGAGGGAAGGACGAAGACCAGCAACCCTTTTCCTTCCTCTTCCATTGCGCCCATACTCCACCATATTTCCCCCCAGGATTAGTCTCAGCTTGTGCTGAGCTCCCATTGCCCAGGACAGAGGCCAGCTGCCAGGAGAGAGGTGTTCTCACACAACGCACTGCAGCCAAACTGCACCATCCTAAAGGCATCGAGGGTTAATATGTGACTCTTTTTTTCAACAGCAGCATTGGGATGCTATTCCTGCTGCTCTGATGACGATCTATTTCTCCCTCTATAGATATTTAAATGATTCTGCTCAACAAGAGCCATCAAGACTGGAGACAAGGGTTATAAAATGAAGAAGACCTTTCAGTAAACAAAACATCACCAGGTAGCCTAGTCCAGAATGTGCTCCTGGCAAACAGCAACATCAGTGAATGTGGTGGAAGTCCAGCACCAGGTTTCTGTACAGACAAGACGAAGAGAGCAGCATGATTGCCAGCAGAACTGGTAATCATTTGACCCAGACTAACATCCTGAGAAGCAAAACCATGCCTAGATAGTGGATGTGGCCATTTGACATAAGGCCAAAGAAAGAATGGAGTAAAGACAGAGAACACATTTCTTAGTGCTGCTTGAAGGAAACCTACCCATCAAGCCCGAGCTGTGGCTGCTCTGCAGAGAGCAGGGATGGTTTTGGGCGCTCATCAAACGCCTACTGCTGAGACAGACAGTAACTGCAGCCAGTCAGAATTCTGATCTGGTGGTATGTTCTCATGTGTGCAGAATCTCCCTTGCCTTGCTGAAAATGAGAGCAATTCAGTTCCCATTCTCCAGTTTCTCTTCCTACCCCTCTTCTCAAAACTGTCATGAGAGCATCTTTCTTTCTTGCCTGCTAGTCTCTCCTCTCATTAGCTTTTTCTTCTGGCAGTTTGTGTGTGTTCTGCTTACTGTGAATGTTTTCCTCTGAATTGTGTTTCCCGATTTTTTCCTAACTAACCTCCTGTTATTCTGAGATGTCAGAGCAAGGAGGATGCTTTCTTCTATAATAGAGAGGAACTGCTGTCCTAGCACCACCCTTCATGGTCCTCTTCCAAGGCCAGACATTTTGGGATTTGCTCACCTAAATTTATCTAGTATAAAGCACGATAAATACTGAACCCTATTAAATAAGTACCAGCCACTTGTATGTGCTGGACAGCTGATGATGTATTATGTTAATAGCCATTACAGGCTAAGCTTTAATGTAAAAATATATTTGATTTGGGATTTTGGCAGAATTTGAGTGTTTACCTTTTTTCTTCCCTGCTTAAACACATAAATTCATCTCTACCCATAAAATGCTCTGAAACAGTCCTGGGTATCAGGATACACAGATCTGCATTCTGATTATTTAAAAAAAAAAAAAAAAAAAGCTCTTGCTTTTCCCCAAAAGCCAACATTCCCAAGGTTATTTGTGCAATCAAGATCAGGTGCATCATAAAAGCTACTAGGTAGAATATGCTTGCTTTTAATCTCCTCCTCCTTTACAAGCCCTGTTTCCACACTAGGAAATGCTCTTGATTACATAGTCTTTGCAGCCGTGAAATAAAAGACAACATGCTGGTTTATTCTTCTGCTATTCAAAATCAATTACACTCTGATATCTGTGCTACTACAGAAACTACTGTGCAGATGTTTCCAATATAAGTCAGGAGCTGTGTTTAACACCTTTCTGCCCCACCTTCCTCTTTTAAGAAGGGGCTAAACACAGTCTTTGAAGAACATATTACAGTGCAATTGCAAGTAAAAAGTCTCTGACTCTGAAGTCTGTATCATGATATAAATATTGATCTACCATCCTCGCTTGTGTAAATGCTGTTGTATTTCTCACTGGTGTCAGCTCCAGTTTTCTATGAAATGCTCCTGGTTCCAGGGTGCCGGCAGCAGCAGCCTGTCCCCAGCTGTCACCTCACAGGTGCCGCCAGGAGAGGGCATCGGCTCACAGCGCATCCCCCAATTATCCCCCCACCGGCTTCTGGTCCTGGGTGCTCACCGTACCTACCGGGACTCACAGCCACCTCCCGTGCTTCTCCCTCCCAGCCGGAAAGGGACATCAGTCCTGGGTTTAACCAGGCCTGACTCTTGGAGGATTTGTTTTAAAATCCCAGTGCTTGCTTACACCATTCTTAAACCTCCTTAAAATCATCTGCGCAAGAGGTAAGTCACCTCTGCAGATGCTGCTCAGAGCTGCTCTCTCCAATTTTGAGGCCAAAAGGCAAAACTGAACATAGTTGTCTTTGGGTTTTTGGTTCTTTTGTTTTAGTATTATTCTGGCAGGGTGGGATGGATGGATTTTGATTGTGAGAGGATTGAGGGGAAGATATTTGTTCTATTGGTTTCGGGACTTTTTTACTTGTACTTCACAAAGTAAAATTCCATGCTGACTATCGGCCAGATGGATCCAGGCAGTTGGCCCCTACTTCTGGAGGTTTCTGAAACCTTGTATGTTACTCCTTTCTGACCAAATGAGTTAGTTTTTAATTATTCCAATTTTCCTGTTTTGCAAGGCAAATGCTGCGTATTGAAAAAATGCTGAGAAACAAAGTAGAGCATCCATCATCAAATTGCCAGGTCTGGTTTCAGGAGTTCCCACGCATTTAAAAATCTACTTGCACAGCTTTATAACAGCAGGACTGGGCAGCAATTCTTCCAATCTACTTCACATGGAAACCAGAGTCAGATGTAAAGATGACTTCTTAGCTCTTTATTTAAACCTCTGAGAACAGAAGGGTCTTTTTCATGATGATTTGCAAAAATCTGTACAAACAATTTTAAAAGGAAACACAGCTGATAATAGTTAGCTGATAATAGTTATGCCATCTGTATGCATGGGAGGTATTTCCTGGTCTTTTTGGCAAACTCATCACTATTCTACTGAGCAAAAGTGCATTTGCATTGATGTCTTAAGTCCCTACTAGCTCAGCACACCAAGAGCCACTCTCACACTCCCTTCCAACACCAAGTGCTGTGGGAAGCAAAGCAAATTGATAAATTAACAGACGATCTTTCAGAGAGGCAATCCTTTCTAAATATACAGAAAGGTGTTAGACCTAGAAAGGCCCTGAAGCACTGAGATGCCACTGATTTTAAAGGAAGCGAGGCAATTAGGTAACTGCATAGGCTGCAGATTTCTCTTTTGTCTTTTTATTTTCAAAAAGCTCCTATTTCTGCTTAGTGAGCTGAGATTCTGATTCCTTACAACAGCTGGTAAAATTGAATTAGTAGCAGTTAGTAAACATTTGGCTTCAGTGGCAGACAGAACAGTTGATGAAGACTTGTTTCCCGCTTGCTAAATGGGACGGAGACACTGTGTCTAATCAATTACAGGAATACCACGATACCTTGCTTCAGTATGTGTGGAAGAAATTTCATTTGGCTTCACTTTAAATACTTTTACCAGGTAATTTATCACCACATAGCATTACCCCTGGAGCTGGCTAATCCTAATGGAAACACTGTGAATATCCACTGAGACAAGTCTGAGGCAGTAAAAGCGCAATTGTGCCACAGGGGTTGTGCATTCCCCATTACACCAGCTCGGGAGCAGCAAATGCACAGGTGTAGACAACTCATAGGGGATTGCATTTTTATGTCAACAGCTTCAGTTCCCTTGAAGCTTCACCTGTTTCCAAATGAAATGCAAACAGTACAATTTTCCATTTCTTGCTGTGGCATGGCTGGACCATCCCCGTTTGAAAAGCTGGGGCTCCAGCTGTCTCTGAAGGGTGTGAGGCAATTCCTCTCATGAGGAAATTCAGTACCTTTCTGCTGAACATGGGCTTCCTTCACACACTGTGCCGGTGCTTTACCTTCTCGCAGGAAACAGCAGGTTCCTCCACTGCCTTTAAAAACTTTCCAAGAATTACAGGCCAGATTCCTGGAAAAGGTGTTGCTTTAACACCTTTTATTAGACTTAGAAAAAACAAGATAAATTCTTTTTAAAAACTGATTACTTCACTCCAGGGGGTATATTTTCCTAGACTACAAGAGTTCCAGCTGTATCAGGACTTCAGGCTTTCTGGTGCCGTGGTATCTCATGGCCTTTGGTAGATCTTCCTTATAATCAAGGAAGCTGCCTTCTGCCCAAACAGCTGGATTTGTAACCAGACAAAGTGCCCAGGTGGCGTGGGGTGACCTTGGCCACCTGCCAGATGGCCACTCAGCTGCTGCTCTCTCTCCCTGTCAACAGGATTGGGAGTGGAAATAAGATGAAAAGCTTGATAAAGACAGGAAGGTCGCTCAGCAATAATCATCATGGCCAAAATAGGTTCTGGGAGAAATAATTTATCCAGTTAAAATAGAATTGAATAGTGAGATACAAAGACAAACCCAAAACACCTCCCTATCCCCTTCTCCCAAGGCTGTTTCACTGCTGCGTTCCTGATCCCTCTACCTCCCCCCTGCTCCAAGTAGTGTGGGGGTAGTTGTGGTCAGCCCATAGCAGCTCCTCTCTGCTCCTTCCTACTCATGCTCCAGCATGGGTCCTTCCCCCGGGCTGAAGTCCCTTGGGATAAACTTGCTCTGGTGTGGGCTCTCCAGAAGCTGCAGTTCCTTCAGAGCACGTCCACTTGCTCCACTATGCAGTCATCCATGGGCTGCAGTGTGGATATCTGCTTTGATGTGGTCTCCTCCACAGACTGCAGGGGAATCTGCTCTGGCACCCAGATCACCTCCTCCCCATCCTTCCTCTCCCACCTTGGTGTCTGCAGGGCTGTTTCTCATGCTTTTGTCCTCAGTCCTCTCTGCTGAGCAGCGTTTTGCCCTTTCTTAAATACACTTTCAAAGAGGCACCAACAGCTGCTTTTTGTCAGAATGCAGAGCAGGACACTCTGTGGTCCTACAAGCTTTAGAAGTGGCCGGTGCCCCATCTTAAGCAATCCCCCAGACCTTCACCCTACGCATGGCAAAAATGCTCCAGAGCCGTATTGCTCTAACAAAGACCCTCTCCCTTTTTCTTGCCTAGCTTGACTCTTGGGTAGCTTATACCCATTTGTTTTGTGTCACACCCTTGAATAGCTCATTTTCCTTTACGCTGTCTGCTGTCATGATGTCTGTGTTGGGTGTGACTACACTCCCTCTCATTCCTTCTTGCTAAAAACCCATTTTGCAGGACTTCTCCATTTCTCTGACTGCCCCCATAACTCTTCTGTACAGCACATCTTTTAGAAGCAGTGTTTTTGAGAGCAGGCGTATTCCTCAAAAGGAAGTCCCACCAGAGCCTCATCCTCATTCTCCCACTCTAGCACATTCCTCCTTCTCCTAAAAATAGACCGATTAATAAATAAGACTTACCCCCCCCTTTTTTTTTTCATAGTAGCAGCTATAAGTTGTAGAACAGATGGTTCTCAAATATCTTTTTTTTCTCTCCTCTTCAGTCATGTCCACCTTGAACTCCAGTGGAAACAGTTGAAATTCTGTTACTTGTGCCTAAGGGGGATTTATACTAATCCCATCTCTTACTCCAGCCACCAAGGTCATGTTGCTGTAGGGCTTGTAATCTTCCTTGGCACTGACAGTGCTCCCTAACGTTGTCATCTCCAAATATCGCTGCAAATAGTCCTGCTTTTTATACCAGGTTCTGTCTTAAAACATTTATAATGGGTTCTGTTCAGGCTGAAAGCATTGAGACAAACCAACTGCTCATCAGTGCGACCTTGCTTGTCCATGGATCCTGTTGCTGGTCACCACACCCTCTGGTTTAGATAGTAATTTCCAAGATTAAAAATACAACCTATTCCAGATGGATGGAAGATTTATTTCCTTTATCTACATGGTATTTTTTATTAAGAAACAATATGGGTAAGTCAGGTGTGATTACTTCCAGAAAAGCTGTGTTACATTTTCTCCCATTTTATTTTTCCTTCCTTGTACTCAACCATTCTTCCCATTTATTCTGAAACCTTTCATCACACTGAAATCAGACTATTAAGTCTACCATCTACCACTTACTACATTCTTCCTACAGAAAATACAGTATCTACATTATATATCCTTGAAACATAAAACATGTAACTCTCTTTCCTCCTTTTCCACATCCCAGTTTGACTGATTTAAACAAAACACACTTATTTTTTAAAATGGACCTTTGTTGCTCTTTTTCTCCTTTCTGTTTGAGATGATTTTAGCAGCTTTGACTTAAAATCTAATGCATCTACTACTGTCATGTCATGGGGAACCCAGCTTTCCCTGCTCATCCAAATGCGCTGTACTAAAACTGAGAAACATATGGACCGCTTTTTGTATATCCATCTATTTAAATTAAATGGATTAAAAGTTGAAAATTGAATTCAAGTTTGCTTTATAAGCCAGTTCTTGAAACATCCTCATGATTACAACTAATCACCTTTGTTGGTTCAGTAATGCCTGGCAAGAGGATGACAGTGACAATGTAAGTTAATATTCTGTACCAATGCAACTCTGAGCCACATTTCTCTAACAAGAGATCTCTATTTCATCATCTCCTGCACTGCCTTGAAGGGATTCCCAGCAGAACCCACAGGCAAAGTAATTTGGCCTCCGATTTTATTTATACTTTTCTTCAGCATCCAGCTTACTTTTACATCCCTTTTTTGAATAATGCATACCTCTTAACAATACACATTCCAGTCTCATACAAGAGACACACATTTTATCAACTTACACCTCAGTATAGCTACCAAATATCAAAGACAAAAGCAACCCCCAGAACAGCTCTCCATTAGGTTTGGGGCTTTGGGGGTTTCTTTGCCCCAGTTTTGGTGGTAAAGTCCTACCAGAAGGTCCAACACTTACTTAGCTTCTGCCTTGCATCAAGTAAAATACACAATCAACTGCAAAGACTTTCCAGTTTTCTCTGCTTTTCTTCTTCCTGTTAAGTCAGGAATCCCAGTGCCTGAGCGATCCTGGCCACAGGGGTGGCTCACACATCTGTGACACAGACCTTGGGGTCTTCACTCTAGGACCACCCTAGGAAAAGCTGTGTTCTGGGGCTTCAAGCTTATCAAGCCCATTCACAGCTTAACAAAAGCTTAACACTTCTCTCTCCATCACTCAGGCTGTAGGGCCCGAGTACAGGGAGGGATTTGGTCAGCTCATGAGCTGCATAAGATCTTAACCTAACAGTTTGAAGCTCTGTCATTCACTCTGCAAACAGCTTCCGAACTACCTTATTCTCCTCAGCCAACTTTATGTGAAACCTTTTCAATCCCTTTGGCAGCAGTTGGTCTTCCTTAATCTCTCCAGCCTTTACAACACAGAAAGTCCTTTCTAAGGACTCGTTCCCAAGCACCAATCACAGCTGTACCTGTGAGGAAAACTGCAGGTGATCAGGTAACTGAGGTAATCCAAAGGCTGTTACTTATGCCAGGTCAGGTAACGCACTGGAAGCTCAGCCAGGTCACCCACCACTCCTGCCCTGGTTCATCAGTTATGGTAAGGTGATGTCTGATCCAACCCACAGACCCACCTCAGACACTTTTTTCAGTTGCTGCCAAGAGTGTAGAATAATAGCCAGGAGCCACAGTCTTTTCCGTGTGGGTGTGAACACTACTGATGCTATACATGTTCCTAAGACCACCTCCTGCCAGTTTTGGCCGAAGTCAGTGGGTCTACATGGTGCAAAACAACGATACAGCCATCATGTTTCAGCACTGACCCTGAAGGTGAGGTTTGGAGGCAGCAGCCCAGTCTCCTGTGGCACACTGGGGAAGGCCAGGTTGGTGCTGTGCCTTCTGCCTTCCAGGTGTTTCCTCTAGATTTTGCTTATCATTCAAAGAACTGCACCTTTCTGAACCTTGCTTAGAAAAACACTCAGTTTCAAAGCTGAATTGGCATGTGAAGAAGAGGAAACTGTCTTAGCAACCATCTCAGGCATTCAGAGCACCCTCCCAGAGGAGACCAGCATAGCATGAAACCTCTGAGCCCTTCACATGAAGTGTAAAACCCATTTCCCCGGTCTACAGTTCTTGTTTTAAGAGCCTACAAGTGAGAAGCAGACAGCTACATAAGTAGTTCTGTTTTACCAAGTCCATTACCAGCCTACCTGAGATTGTTGTGATGTCCTGATTAAACACCCATGTTGGTGAGGGCTCCAAAACAATCACTTAAGGGCAAGGGGAGATATAGGGAAATTGCAAAAATGTTCCCATCCTGGAGAGAGGTATTATTCCCATTTTATAGATAGGACAGCTGAGGCAGAAAGTCACTCTCAGACGCATCAAACTTTGCACCTGGCACTCATCATCTTGGAACTATTCGGGCTGCTCTGCATTCAGTGAGTCAGTAATCCCAGTGGGAGGTTTCATTCATCACACGGACCAGTACTTCTACAGCCAGGCAAGGGAACAGTGCTCAGTAACAGCCAAAGGTTTCTGTAAAGAATTTGTTACCAAATCTCTGGTACGCTACATGTCTCTGAATATCTGCAGCTGCTTTTTCCATTTTGGTGGCCCCTCCTTGGCCTGACACAGGATGGGGCAATGCATTAAATCCGTACAAAGCCACAAAATTCAGGCAGAGATCATCAAAAGTGTTTTAATGATTAAACCATGTCAAACATTAACAATGAAGTATATTCAGACGAGCCAAGGGTTTATTTCTAGCACATTTAGACAGCCTATTTTGAACATTATAGCTGCTGTACTGAGCTATGTAAAGACTCTGCAAACCAGTACCTAGAAATGAAGACACACGCACAAGCTTTGATAATGTAAACATAAAAGACACTGTCTCCTTCAAAACAAGGAATGAAAACCCACAAGGCTAGTAGAACTTATTAATTCCTTAAGAGATGTGCAAAAATTTTAAAAAAGATTTAAAAACAATTAAACATGTTAAAACTGGCATTTATATAAATATCAAAAAAAACAAATAGTTAAACTTGAGCAATGACCAGCAGAATGTCTTGCACAATTCAGTTTTTCAGAGCTTAATGAATAAAATACTCATAAGCCAAACTCCACCATGGCAGATACCAGAATACCAGCAACAGATACCGGCTTTGCAACTGACTCCTCATATGTGCAAGGCAAGATTTTGTAAGAAGGAGTAACTTTAACCAGCACTCAAACCAAATCCTCAGATAACAAGCCAAAACATTACCAGTGATATACACAACTCACATTACAGAAACAGACATTTCCAGCACATTTCAGTAACATTTAAAAAACATTAGGTATGACTTAAACTGTTTAAACTTTCTTGTTTGGGAAAAAGAAACACCTTTGTGTTAGGCACATTTTAAAAGTGAACATATGCTACATGAAGAACAGTTCAGATACCAACTTAAGTACAGACAATTCCATCAGAAATGCATCTTTCTGTCTCCTCTTTTAAATATGCCTTTGGATATGTCACAGACTTTAACAGTAGCTGCTAAAACGTGGATATGGCTATGGTAATAACACTTGAAATTGCCAGTTTCATATTAAAAACCACTCTTCATTTAGCATTTAAGAATTCTCAGAAATAAGAAAGGAAAAAAAAAAAAGAAAAAAAGTGAAAAGAATAGATGGGTCCACCCTGTATATGCTCTAAACCTTAGAGACAATATTTAACTCTTACTGGACTGTGTAAGCGCCAATTACTTTTACATCAGTGACACACTTCAAATAAAAAAATAGGATCTATTAAAAAGGTAAAATAACTTCTCCATCTGGTTTGTGACTGTTTAGTTAAAGCCAAATATACAAAACTAAATGCGCCATTTCCAATTTCACTGTATCGAGTAAGAGATACGTAACACTGTGTATCACATACAGAACAGTAAAATGATCAATGGATTCTTCTACATGACTTTTTAATAAAAAGTCAGTCAACTGAAAAGTTGAAACCCTAATTTTTAAACCAGTAATAAGCTTTGGGCCCTGCTTTTTAATTTAAGGCATGTGTGTTTATCTACTGAAACCAGCATCGTACAAATTACCTCTACAATCACATGCATGATCTATTGTAAAAAAAAAATGGAGGTTTAGATTACAGTGTTTTCAAATTGGGAATCATAATTCAGCACCTATCATATTGACTAGTAAGGCAACAGCAGTGTTGGATAATATGGTAATACTCCCTTCCACAGTCTATAGCAGGGTCAGTGACAGCCCAGAATTATTTTTAAACTTTAACCTACTTTTATGTTCTGTATACAGTTTCTAGGGTGTTTGCACTGGTTAAGTCCTACATAAATCACACTATTCTAGGCAGGAATAGTTACAGTAGCCATTAGAGTATTAGTGCACAACTCTCATTGTGCTTACAATCAGATGATTTTGTTGTTGGGGTTATCAAAATGGTTTTTCAGTTTGGTCTTCAATCCTTCCTTTGTTTCCTTTGTTTCACATTGTTCTCAAGGGAAGAAAAGCTGTTTGTGTACCCGTTTGCCGTGGCCGTAGAGCCGTTCTGATACTCTTTCCTCCTCGAGGACGCCTTCTTGTTGTAAGTCTAGAATACAGGGAAAGACACATGGTTTTGCTTAATTAGATATAAATAACCACTTCCTCACAGTAACCCTAGAAACATAAAAGTAAACTTGCATTCATCATTTTTAAAGACCTTATGCTGGTGGTAGAGTCTACCAAGCTCTAACACTTCTTGTGTATGAAACTATACTTATGCCTTTCATTCATCACAGCAAGAGAATTAGTTCACTTGAAAAGAAAAAGGCTTGGCAGTATGATGCCAGTGTTATGTTAATTGTAAATTAAAAACAAGGGAAATGAATTTATGAGCAGACTGTGGCACAAGAATATACTCAAAACAAGCAGTGAAGAAGGAGGTTTGAGGCACTGCAGGTGACAGTACGTTGAACAAAGCCAGAACAAGAAGTAGGTAAACAATAACAATGAGGGAAGTTAAGAGACTGAAATGTGAAAGGAATTTCCACTGGCCAACAAGAGAATCAAAAACCTAATAGGATATGGGGGACTCTGTCTAAACAAATTAGTGGAAAAATACACATTAATTAGTTTTTTCAGAGGGGGTCAGTTGCCTGACAAGAGCACATTTCCCAGAATTTCTGTGTGTGAAAGGAAGTTAAATGGTTGAAAGTTATGAGTAAAACTGATGAAGAAAGTTGAGTAATATTTGGAATAGACTATAATGTTTAATTAGCATGTTCATATGCAGCAAGTGATAGGAATCATGGGACTGATTTTAAGAAGTAGCAAAAGATCAGACGGGAAAGCCTGCAGCCTCCAAGAATCATTCTTACCAGAACCACAATGCTCAAGTCTCTCAAAAGACATTTAGAACATGTAACAGAGTTTGCTTGTTTGGGGACAGCAGGCTGTGCTGGTTTGATTTTCTGAAATGGGTGTATCTTTGTACAGAGCCCGATTATGAACTGCTCAGAACAACACATATCAAGTCTGGATCTGTTCAGACATGAAATCAGCTTTGTAGAAACACAAACTCAAAACACTAATCTTCCATATGAAAGTCCAAAATACAAAAAATGCCTGTAAAGGTGAACCAGAACCAGATTTCTCTATGTTGGGAGTTTAGGAAGTTTCCCTGGATATAAACCAAGAATTTCCCCTTGTAAAAGCAGTAACGAACAATTCCTTCAGGTGCTTCACAGGTTCACATGCTATTGGTTTATTTCAGAGTGGAGAGCTGCTTTTTACATAAAGCTTTTCCTCTCCCTATCTGCAGTTGAAATTGCACTAGTAAGCCACTTTTATGTGCCACTCTGCTTACTGAAATTACTAGTCATTCTGAATTGCAGCTACAAAACATCAGGAGATCTAAAAGCGGAGAGTAGATCAACAAGAGCAGTACCTTAAAAACCATGTGCATGTTAGTGAAAGATAGCAAAAGGACATTTCAAGAATATCTTGAAATATGTAAACAGCTTTCCAGAGAGATACTGCCAGCAGAATGCTAGGAAGAGTTGACAAATATTACTTTTACCTGAATATAGAAATTTGTGAAGAGGATAATCAAAGAAATCATATAAGAAATCTGAAAATACAGCCACCCCTGAGGAAATGCACATGGCCAAACAACACCACAGCTGGTCTGGAAGATTGTCAGGACGAACTGAATCTGGGGAGAAAAAAAAAAAAGAGAAATGGACCACATTAATGGAAGGAGGGAAAAAAACACTAGCAACCAAGATCTCAAGAGGTATTTCTAAATCAAGTAAAAAATATGTAATATTATGCATTTAACAAGTTTATCTTCTTCATAAACCTGAGGTAGCAGACATTCAGGTTGTGGTATTCTGGTTTTTAAGCCTGTTTATTTTATTTATTTTATTTGTTCCATTTTATAACAGTAGAGTAAGTAATGTAGAATTTACTTAAAGATATCATAAGGAACAAGACCACCTTCTTCCTAGTGACAACTCTATGGGGTTTGACTCTACCATCCTAACGAAGTAGATCTGCTTCTCACTGCTTCAGTTGCAAAATATTTGGGGGTCACTTGGTCTACACACAGACAGTGCAAATCTCTCCCACAGACAGGAACTGTATGGCATATGGCTCCAGTGGAAGAAATTTTGTGGTAAAAGGCTGCAGGGAAGCTGGGGAGTCAGGAAGGAGGATTGGGATGCAATTATGTACAATTATCTCTTTTGGAAAAACAGAGTTTGGGCTTAAGTGCTGCAGAGAGCCTTAAGCAAAATTCATCCTTACATGAAGGCTACCAGATTAGGGAATGTTTATTTAAAAAGGGAAATACTGTTTGTTCTGCTCTGCTGTTTTGCAGCTCTAACAGCTATGCATGAAGAGCAGGCAAGGAAGTGAAAGCAGCTTTGACAATAGCCAGGGGAGCAACCGAAGCACTGAGACACTGCACTCTGTAGCACTTGAACCACCAGGATGAAGAATAGAGCCTAAATCTGGAAGCAAAAACAAAAACAAACTCCAAACCAAGGCAACTGCCCCATCCCTCCCAAGACAAAAATGAGCCCACAGCTACGACACTTGGCCATCCTTCAGGAAGGAGAGAATAAAGATGTTAAGAATCAACACTTGAATTGCTGGCAACAAGTGTTACTAATCATCATCAGATATGTTATTAAAACTATTCACAACTCTGAGAGGGTTCTAAGGGAGGATGGGTGGGGGAAAGATAACACAAAAGTCTATCTCTAGGCTTCAGTTTCCTCCCCTACAAAATGGGGAAAACACAACACCAATGCACATTTCCTTGTGGTGTTTGATATGTTGTACACACGAAAACCTGGTTCTCATGCAGTATCACTACATGTGCCATAGTGCTTAACTTCACTGCTCTTTTCACCTCCAGTACACAGCATTCAGGCTTCATCACTGTACACACAGGAAACAATGCAAATGGATACAAGGAGTCCAACACAGAACTACAAGAGAAAAAAATCTGCCCATTTAAAGTGCAGAAAGAGAGCAGAAATATTGAATAGTTTTTAATAAACCATTTGCAACTGCATGCAAAAGTGAGACAGGAAAGGCATTGTCCCACAGGACTAGAATGGGCCTTGTTAGTTGTGGACTGCATTGCACTCAGTTTCTGGTCTGTCATCAGCCTGACCAACCAAGCACAGGGGAGAGCACGTTAGCTCAAGGGGCCTTGGAAGAAAAGCTTCTCCCTCCTCCCTGGCTACTGAGTCCCAGAAAACCCAGCACCACAACTCCCAAACACATCTAGCCATACAACATGGTGAGGTGAAGACCCCACAGACCTCAGCATTGATTCATGTACATCATCAGTCCCCAGCTCCCCATGGTCCTGAAAACAGCAAATGGACATGCAGGAACTGGATTTCTACGGTGATTTGAGCACTACAGGATGCAGAAGGTACAAGCCCTCATTATCCCTTCTTCTACCTCCTTCCAAAATTTCATAACTCAGTAAAGACAAAAAGACCTCATCACCAACACAAGAGCCTGCTGAAGCACTGAAGAGCAAATCACTCACCAGCTGCCCCTGAGTGATGTACTTCTTCCACCACAGATAAGGACGCATTGCTGGAACAGCAGACAGTCCATAGTAGGAGTACATGAGGACATGGATAAAGCTGTTCAGTGTGGCACCAAAGTAAGCTAAAAAAAGGGCAAGGGAGAAAGAAAGTACATTGCATTATCAGGAAGGAACATGCTGTTTCATGGAACCTACAAAAATAACAAGTTCAAAATGTTACTATTTAAAATATGATTTCTCTTAGAAGAAAAGCAAGAAGGTTTGGGGTTTTTTCCACTTTGATTTTTATTCTGCTCACCCAACAGCTTTGCAGTTGTGCACTTTATACCAGTCTTCTGGTTTGTTTCCTCAAGTCACTCTTTTTCACATCTACATTATGGTTTCTCTAGAGAACTAAGGAAGCTGACAAAAAGGAGGCACACTAACATACCCAAGAATTGACAACTTCACCCATCTACTGTTAGGCTTATTTCATTCCTTCCAAGCAGGAGCCTATTTTGTCACTTATAGCCAAAAGCAACAGGTATCTTCAGAAACTTCAAGTTAGCCATTTTTTTTGGTCCTTGTTTACAGCACCTTTAGTCATTAAAAAAACCTTTTAGCTTAACACTGAACTGCACAGAACTGTGATGGCCAAGCAGAACAAAAAGCTTGGAAGAAGAAAAACAGATGACTAGAAAGAGCACGAAAGTATTTTCGAGACCACACAAATACAAGATAGACCCTTAATTGTCTACATTTTTGACTGCTATATAAACAGGGATTGACTTCCTTGGAGGAGAATATGTTTCCAGATGCACACTTTTTATAAGTTCAGCATTACTCACTGTTGTGCTGACAACACAAAACAAATACGAGTTTCTATGTTGTTTGGCTCAGAGAGCAGACTCCTGAGGAATGCAGCCTCTTGGTCTGCACTGCCAGTAGTTCACATTCACTGGATTTGAAAAGGTTTCTCTTGGAGGGAGCGTTCAACAGTCAGTATCTCTAAACTGCACATCTGAACCACAGCTAAGTAACGCTAATGCAGTTAGGAAACTAGATACCAGCTGAACACAATGGAAGTAGAGAATCAAAGCCAGATTGCCAGAGGTTAGCAGGATTTAGACAAGAGAGACATGGAAATCTTCAACTTAAACTGCATTTGGTCATGTTCATTAGTGCTCAGGGAACAAGATTTTAATTGAAATCATTTGTTATGGCTAGTGGTATAATGAGATTAAATTAAGAAAGGAACATCTCAAGTGAACTTGACAGATACAAGGACAAGAGTCACTATTAGTCATCTTGCAGCTGAAACAAGCCTCTGGTCCTGACTTCGAAACGAGTATTGTTTCTTTAGAGGGTCTGCAACCACCACAAAAACAGAGAGAGCAAGGTTGACAGATATCTGACCTGGGCTACTGCAGCTCATGAAGGCCACACTGCCACACAAATTCTTCGAACTACACAGACATTCCTTTTCTAGATGCTATGCTGGCAGCTTAATTCCTGCAACTATCTGCAATAGTTGCAATTCAGCAAAGCAGCTGAATTTGAATACAGAACAAATCCTGCAGCTGAAGGGACCAGAGATGTTTGGTTTGACCAAAAGAAAACCAAAACGAAGCCTGTGTTGCAGATGTTCCCCACCATAACCCAGTACTCACAGTGACCACAAGGCACCCAGTTCATAACAAACCACCAGATGTTCAGCATTGTCGCATGGTGGTAGACATGCAGAACGGTGATCTGATGATTATTTTTCCTCAAAATGAAAAAGAAGGTATCCATGAACTCAATGAGTTTGGAGAAATAGTACCACCAGAGGACACGTATGATCTAGAAAGGAGGAAACAAGTTTTAGAAGCATTGCACATTGTGGGGGCTTTCAACCCTTCTGCTACCTAAGTAATTAAAATCCAGATTTTGTCCTGCACTACTTGGATTGAAGACACTGCCAGGATCTTCTGTAATGCTTCTGACTCAGGCCTCCCTGTAGGAGATCCAGGTACAAACCCATAACTACACCTGAAAACAGGATGACTAAGACTGTTTTATGAGGCTGTTGCTGTGCACCTGGAGTGTCCTGGGAGAAAAAAGAAAATATTTAACCAGAGCTGGTGCTACAGCGCTCTCTGTACAGGAGACGTCAGAAGTGCGACCAGAAGAAATCATCACATCTCAGAAAGAGAAGGGGAGTCACAATACACAGTAGTTGGCCAGAGTCTGAAGACCAGGTCCTTGTTTTTTGACCTGGGAACACTTGAAAATTTACACATAATTACTTATCAAAATACCAACCATGAATATATTGTATGATTATTGTAATACTACTATGTTTGACAGTGCACTGTCCATCGTACTGCAAAAGGAGGAAAAAAGCATATAGTTCAAGCAAAATCTGCATAATCAATACTGTTATGCTCTTCACTTACACTAAAGTAGACAATTTGAAATGTTACCAGCTCTAAGTCTCGATTATGGTACCTTCATATCAGCTTCTCCTCCACTGTGTGTATCCTGACAGAAGAAATTGTATCCTCCTTCCAACACTCCTGTCACCAGCTGAGCAAATAAAAAAAATAAATTGTTACTCGGGGAGAAGGCTGAACCCCGTGGCACCAAACCTCCACTGCAGCTCTGCCCAGACATCTGGTGTTGAGAGATTCACGGGCACCCAACTGTGGCATCAGGTTGAATTCAAGTTCCAACCGTGATCCAATCACAGTGGAGGGTGAATTAACAAATTCTTCCTATTGGTGTATACCAGAATAAAAATAGGAGGTAGCATCTTATGCCCACTTATCCCACACAGATTCTCAAGAAATCTCCCTCTGGGCTGATGATCTCATTTTTGGAGAAAGTAAACGATCAGAGTGAAGTAGATATATTTTTCTTCTGATTATTTTTGGAAATAAAAAGTCATGTTTTTAAGAAATTTTATACACAGAGATGTGACTATAATGTTTTAAACCATGTAACAGAGCAAATCTTCAGCTTTGCTATCTTTAACAGCTGACAATGGATGTTTCACTGCATTGAAATTCTTCAAGATCTTTTTGAGCAATTCACTCATGCCAAGCACATCACATCCTTCCCAGTGTAAGTGACTTCCTCTGCAGGATTATGCCACTGCCTGCCTGACTTCCTGGCATAACAAATAACACCTCAAACATAATGGCATTATTTTTGATACGAGTAACGACCAGCTGTTAGTCACGAGAGGGCGACGAGGTGCCTGCTGCAGTCTCCAGAGAAGCAAAATGCAAGCTGGATGTTCACATCTCATCCTTTCATGGGTGGGAGATGGAGGGACAGGCTGAGGGTGGAATGAGAGGAGGGAGCAGGTGGAAGGACACGAGCAAGCTCCCTTTAAAATCTCTGCAGAAGGGATTACTGGACGCTGTTTATAAAGATGTTTTTCCTCTTGTGAATAGAACGAAGAGAGGAGTAACAACTTTAGATGACTCCTAAGTAAAAAAAAGGAATTGCTAGGTATCCCCCAAAAAAAAAACATTTGAAAGGCAGGGACAGATACGCTGGGCAGGAACAGCTATCCTGTACAAGCAAGTTGTCTGTTTTTGGCCTTATCTATTCTCCTGCAGGATGAAAAACACCTTTGCAAATCTACTGTGAAAACACCTTGTACCATAAGTCATTTTAAATGATCACTTGATTAAAGAACTACAAAACCTGGTATGGCTAAATGCTGCTCAGAACTGTGAATAGGAAGCTAATTTTAAAAGGTACAATAAAGATTATCACTTAAATGATCTACCTTTCCCTAATGTTATTTCTTTCATGCCTCATTTTCCCCCTAAATTAGCTTTTAAAATACCCAGTTAGCCTAGGTCATTATTTTTGACCTTCTGAGATCGAATTATTACACCTATTTAGAGGGAGAAAAATTACATCTAATTATATAATAACATACAGACGTGGAGTTATCTCCTGTATTAGAGATAAATCAATAGCACCCAGCCACAGCAAGAGCAGGGCAGCCATGCACATCAACAACGCAAGCAGTTTCCGTACCCGAGCAGCAAAGGGAAGGCAGCCATGGAAGGACTCCTGTTCCAGCCGTAAGGCAGGCATGGCTGTGCAAAGGACACCAGTTGAGGAGTGGTACCTTGCTAAAGGACCAGCTATGTCCTGGAACGAGCTTTGCACCAAACCACTCTCAGGGCACTGAGGGTAAGACTGTGGCCTTGCAAGTGCCCACCAGTCCCTCAGACAGAAGACCACATTGTGCTGTGATTGTGTTGTTAAGAGCTTACAGATGTTTTCATACAGTTCTCATAGTTCAAGGAAGTGTTATGAATAGAAGGATAATCACAATGTTCATATGTTAATTAATCCAAACAGCATCCATCACTAATGCTGCACTCCATAAACTTCTCCCAAGTAAAGGGAGCATAGTGAAACCCAAAGAGCTTTTCTGGCAAACAATACAGGTTCACCACCCAAAGCTTAACGTAACCACAGGTGTCTGCAAGAATCCCACCTCTTTGAAGGGAATGGCATCAGTGTGGCTATAGGCAATAACTTCAGCTAAACCTGAACACTCCCTTGTTTCCAAAAGAATGTATTATATGCTAGGAGCTGTAAAACTCTCCCAGCCATGGGGGTTTAAAAGACAGAAGCAACGCAACATCTGTAGAAAGTGCTAACATCTTTGATCATATGAATAGTCAGTATAGTTACAAAAATAACTTAATCCTCCCTTTGCAGAAGGAACTAAGTGGCTGCTGCTACAGCTACCCATGAATTACCGGTGCTGCCCACGAACCTTGGTCAGTGCAACATGCAACATGTAAATAATCCTTTTCCCCAGTTACCCAGCTTCTCCTTTGCCTGGCACCACTATTTCTTGCACCCACAATACTTGCAGCACATGCCGGAAGGTTCAGAAAACAAAACCAATGGGTCACTCTGAGACCTGATCGCAAATGGCTCCATTATGCACAGCCCCAGGGAGCTGCTTACCTGCTACCACAGAAGCAATAAGGGGGGTCAGAAATTGCCAGCTAGTGCATTCAAGTCCTTCCTCATGCTTGCTGTGGTCTGCTCCCTGGATGGCCATAATTTCCAAGCCCTTCTTACAGCCACTGTACAGCATGTCTGAAACTTGCCGAAAAACAGTCTGGTGGCTCCTCAGCCAACTCAGCATTGAGACAACCTTTCCCTGCCTGCTGTCCCTAGGAAGTCCTTCATCTCCAGGTTGGCAGGAGCCCAGGCTTGCTAATGGCACCGCTGATGCACAACCACAGGCACATCTTCTCTTGAGAAATTAACCTGTCCAGAAAAGGCCAACTATAACTATTTTCACCAGAGGACATGGTTTCTAAACAGCATAAAAAGAGACAGCTCCTTCATAAGCCAATTAAAATGGCACTCAAAGTCAATGTTAAGTCCCTCAGCTCAGGGGAAAACCCTTCAGCTCGAGGTCGCTTTTGTGCTCAAGCAACTCACTCTTTCTTCCCCTGCACTGAAATTTTCTTTTTTCATATGGCTTTCATTTTGTAATTCCATTGCTGAATTCTTTAAAGCACCGTGGCACATGCAATTTCTATCAACTCTGCTACCAAAATAAACCAGCACACTAACACCAGTCTAACTGGGCTGTATGAGAGGTGCTACGGGGAAGGATTTCGTTTATTCTTGTGATAAAACTAAAGTCTGAGACTCACTGCAGTGGGGCAGATAAGGTGCTCAGCACTGCATCACGCTGTCAAGGTGTGATAGGTTTACAAGCTTCAAAACACAGCTAGATTAGAGTGAGGAGAAAGAAGTTCACATCTCTGATCAAAGAAAGCAAATGCCTGCAGAGATATGGAATTTTATCTTTACACGAATGCCGTCACTCCAGGAGATAAGGACTTCAGGATGGTAGAGAAAGAAAGGGAAAAGAGCAGCCTAGCGGCTCACATGCCATGGCACTTCTTCAGAGTCCCCTCCTTCCTAAAAACAGGGTGCAGATCTTAGGATGCTTTTCCTACAGCATATGCAACACCTCTCTCACCAGGAAAATCTAAGATGTTTCGCAGATCGATTCAGTAGGGAATTAATTTTTCAGATGAAGAAAAAAAGACAGTAAACAGATCCCTTAAGAAAGTGAGCCCTCATCACTGACCGGTTTAATACAAGCCTGGGTGGTCCAAATCACTTGGTTAGTTCTGCTAACAAACACCCCCAAAATAACAGGTCTCTGTGCCATGTAACTGGGTAGCTGGTACTCTCCCTTCTTTGCTAAATTACACATCTGAGACTTGAGCAGAGGCACAGGCCCTACTCACAGCATTGCAAGACAACCTGACTCGTGACCCTGGTACAGAGCAGTGGCACAGGTGGAAGCAGTGCTGTCTTTGCTGTTCCAGCTGCTCCCATGGATCCTTCAGACACAGCTGTACCAGCCAGCAGCCACCTCCCGTAACCCCTCTGCCAGCCACGCCACCTTCTCCACCACGCAGGAGGCCACCCCTTGCTGTCCCTGCCTGAGACAGGTGTTATTTCTCTTCAACACCCAAGCACTGTACCTTTTTACAGAATAAAGCATTGTTTGTCCCTAAAGAACGTTCCCTCCTGCTGAAGCATGGGAGTGACAAGTCAGCCGGAGAAAACTCTCCCTCCTCTAGATCTGCCTTGCCTTTTAAAATGTCTGGGACAAGCACAGTCCACTACTCTGTTCTGCTAGTATCAAAGCCTGGTCATTAAATACCCAAATCAGCTACAGCAAGTACACACAGAAACTACTAGGAATTCCAAATAAGAGGTCTAAGGTTTCTCGTGACTTTAGAACAAGGTTATATTACTTTACATCAGTAGGCCAAATGGTACAAGTACACAATACCTAGAATTACACAAATCCTGCAATGCAAAATTTCCCCATGTTATTGTTTACCAACACTGAGATGTAAAGGTCAGAAAAGCAGGAAGGTTATTCTTTTCATCCTAGATGGGAGGATGCCCCACTTTAACATCTTGTTTTGGTCATATAATATATATATTAAGCTGTGATGCTATGATTCATGACCTGAATCACCACAGCTATAACTCCAGAAAAACTCCAAAGCAGGGTTTCAGGAGTATTGTATACAAGCTATTAAAGCAACTTCTTTTCAGACAGGCTAGTAAACAAGTTCATAAATGATGACATTTATGACCTTCCTCAAAGCAGGACTGAAAAAAAATTAATCCAACTGAAACTTAAAATGACAAGAAGAAAGAGAACAGGGAGCTAGATAAACTTCTTGAATGCTGCTCATCACCATTTTATCTTAAAAGCGAGTAAGTGGACTATAAAGTGCTACTGATACATGGCTAATCCTTTAAAGCCAAATTTCCAAGACAGAAGAGATCCAAGCAAGGGCATCACATGCCATGCACCAACAGAGGTGACTGCGTAGGCACTTCAGCTTGAGAACACACCTCGAGGTGCAAGGACACGATTTTTTCCCTACACCCTTTGGCTCTCTCCCTGCAAACATCAAGCAATGTGGTGTTATGTCAACACGAGACTCTGCTTTGCAGCATTTTGGGGGGATCAGTACCTTGCTGCAGAGCATCACTCGCCCTCACATGGGCAGCAAGTGCTGCCAACCACATTTCATTGCAACTACCATGAGGTTAATAGTCTTCATAAGGCTCTAGCTTCATGTATGCTCATTTCTAAGGAGAACAATACTAATGAACACTTCCATATGGATAATTTTAGATTAAGAGCAACACTTGCTTTGACGTAAAGCGTTTCATTATATAGGAAGGAGGCTCCTTAATATTCACAGTATTTTAGTTGCCTCATTGCTTCACATTATAAAAGCTATTCATCTGTTTACAAGTATGAGAACTTTGGCATATAATAATAAACAGTCCTTTCTTGGTAAGCAAGTTCACTGATAGTAAAAAAAAGGCATTTATAAGATCAACAGTTCAGATATTTTCTCTTGTTTAAATTTATCAGCAGGTTTGGTAACATGGCAGAATGTTACAGTAATTTAAAAACTATGAGTATTATTCCAAATATTCAAGGAAAAAGATTGGCTATCCTGAGAGTTTTATCCACACTTGGTACAACTGAGGAAAAGTCTACACTTGTAAACCCTCAATAACATAAATAAACAAAAGATTAAAACAATAAATCATTATATAATTGTAAATAATATCTGCATAAAATAATGCAAATGTACACTGAAGTCCACATCAACACTAAGTTTATATAAGTTAAATAGATCAACACACAATTTTTTCTGGATTGTAACATCCTGATAGGAAGGTCAGAAATGCAAGAACATCGAGAACAAAAGTTGTTCCAAGCACCTACTGAATCCAAAAATGCTACCAACTGAACTATTAAGTATCTAAGTTCTTAATAACCCAGATCAGTAATTTTTGACTAGACAATTCATTACACAAGACAAATAATGTTATATTTAAATTGCCTCGTCTCTAAACACTCACCTTGTAAAACACTGTAAAATTAATTACAAACTTAAAGGAAAATTATAGCTTGTATATGCAGGCAAAAAAAAAAGATTAGTAGTTTTAGCCCTAACTTGTATTTGAAAAGAGTATATGAAAGAATTGAAAAGAGGATGTTGACAATGAAATATCTCCTTACAGAAAGGAGAAACTGGTTAAAAGAAAGTCAGAGTATCCTGTATGTTAAAGTGACACAGTCATTTTCTAACTGCATTGTTATTTAGACTACCACAGTTCTTATTTTCACTTGAATAAGAACAGACAGTTCTGAGTAAAAGCAGCTAAAGGGCTCTCTGGGACACAGAAAACTTCACATTGCCTAAATCTTTGGGTTTTTATGTAAGAAAATAAGTCCACAGGAAGTTCAATTCAGTTTGAAATATATTTGTATGTTTAGATTTTAAGTTCCAAGAAACAGATGAATCACGACAACATTGTTTCAGTGGCTTTATTTTTCCCAGCAAACAAGGAGGATGCAAAAGAACCTATTGGAAGCTTACAGAAACAGATACGAGGAGTGTGTGTATGATTAAATACAAGTAAACAAAACACATTTTCCCTTCCAGATCAAACCACAGTTTAGCTATGAAGTACTTTGCACAATCCACCAGCACAATCACACTGAGCAAGACTTCTAAGAAGGAGTTACTGAAAGAGTAGTCGGGTTCATGATGAAAGATCAGGCCTTCATTTCCACTGAGAAAAGTGCATTTGGAACACTGCTAACCAAGGTCAGCAAGGATGTTTAAGGCAAGGTTTGTTTCACACCATCCTTAGAGGTAACATTACAAGTACAGTTTTCTCCCCACAGAAGTGACATTGAAAATGGTTGCAAGACTTCTGCAAATGCTTCCCCAAGTTTAGGAGTACTGTCCTCAGAGATACTTTTCAACGTAAGTCAATATATTTAAAACAGATACTGCCAAATAAGCCCGACCCAATCCTTTTTCTCTTACCTCATAAAACATATACAGAGAAAGCAGTGTAAGTCCAAGGTTGTAGACCACTAGAATACCCCTGCATGAGAACGGCTGCTTATTCCGCATGTACTTCGGTCCTAGCCAAACAATTAGTAAGTACAGGGCTGAGAAGATAAAGGTAGGTGTATAGTTTTCCAGAAGAAGCCATCCTTTTACTCTGGGGTCTGAAATGAACAAGAATATGCAAACACTTGGATTTTGTAAGGGGAAGAATTCAAAGCACACAAAAACAGCTGTACCCAAAATGCATCCAGTGCTGGAATACCAGAGAAAGATGAAGGAAGCGCAGCAAGCGCTTTTACTAAGGGTCACATTGCTAATTACAAACACCAAGGTTTTAGCTGTACAGTTGTTAAAGAAAGCAGAAATAATTCTCTTCCTAAGGCAAAAATATTCTTATTACCTTAAGTTATTACTATTATTTTTAAATACTCACTACCATTCATAATTGTCATCCATTTGAATACCACAGATGAGCTTAAACTATAAAGAAAAGCTTCAAAAAATCTCTCCCCCTTATTTTCTCAAATCAGCCCTTCCTGATGGTGCACACCTTACCTCCTAGAGAGCCAGCAAACTTAGGAGTGAAGTAGATCCCTTTGTGGTTATCAGGGGATGATCCTGATAATTATTTTCTAATCAGTACTAACACAATTAGACTTACGTATGTGCTATTAGAAAGAATTAAATTTTGGAGTCCTTGTATGAGCAATGAAACACAGAGCAGTCAGTCCAGTCTGACTAACCAGTCCCACTGGCAACGCATTGACTTCTCAGGGAAAGCGCATAAACCACATGGAACAAGAGGATTTCAGGGAAACACTTGGAACAATTGTGTGATCCTTTTGAACTACAATTGTGTTGTCCATACCCAGCAACAGTGCAATATTTTACTCCCCTCACTAAAGTCAGCCCAAAGATCTGAAACCAAGTTTACCAAACTAAAACAATTCAAGTATTGCTAGCATTCACAGTCCTGACTTAATTTGTAAGGACTCATAGGTGCATCCTGAATGTAAGAAATGAGGCCTTAAAATGTAGGTTGGGAAGTAATTAAGCAAGTTGGGGAATTGTTTTGATTTGCCACCTTTATGGTTCATTATTTTTAACACACAGCAAATACAGACCATATGCCAGCATTCACAATAAGTTATATCAGAGCATCCAGACTAATTTAGACAGGCTTAGTATGAAGAGAGGGGCAACAAAGGCACCAAAGATATTAATAAAAGCAAATAGAAAACACACTTTGAAGACTCAGAGGCTTGTTTCACCTCCTGTGGACTTTGTCCTGCAAAGCAGTGGCACCACCACCAGAGCCTCACTGGGACAAAAAAAGGGGCAGAAAAGGTGTTACTGCAGCAGTCAGAGGAAGAAAGCACAGGCTACTGTGCAGCACTGCTATGCACAATACACACAAGACGCTGACATTTAATCACCCCTGGTCAGAATGAGGTGGAATGGAGCCATTCCTACCCAAGCTCTCAGCATGAGGCCACTGCCTTCCTGGTCCCACTGCCTCTTCCTTCCTCATGCTGACCAGAATTGCTGTTCTCCACTTGCAGACTTTTTCCCCAATGAAAAACCTCCCAAGAACACTGCTTCTTTAAAACAGAATGGTTTCAAAGCAGCAATGTTTTCCAAAAGCTACAGATATTTGTGGTGAAAAATTCTGAAGCAGCTCCAGTGATGAGAGCAAGATTTATTTTTCAATTAATTAATTAATTATTTTTTTTATTAAATGCAAATTTACAAGGTTTTTCTTTTTAATAAAAGCTATTATTAAATTAAAAAAAAACCCCACAAAGATCTGAATGAGGTAAGTCAGTAAGTCAGTCACTAGGATGAACAACACCAGCTTAACTGATAAAAGAACAGCATCTATAATGGTCCCAGCTGAAAAATTAGCAGGTCTTCAGGTCAAAAGATCAGAAACACTGAATGGACTTTTGTTTATTACACTGTCATGCATTTTGATGCTTTGTAATCCTTAAGAAAGTAGTCACCTGTCAATGTCAAGTTAGAGGGAAGCTCTTTCTTATGTTCTAGTAAGATCAGTTTTATTTATGTATTTAACTTTTGAGAAATCTTACCTCTGGGTCCAAGCCAAACATCAAAGTAACTATTGATTGTTTTATCCAGAACTTCCATTCTACAACCTATTGAAATGGAAAGAAGAGGACAAAGTTAGCTCACGAAAATGGTTTAATCATGTGAACACCATCTGTTAGGGTTAACAAAGAAAATACTAGTATGCAAAAATTCCAGCCAACATACTGGACTTTCTCAGCAGATACAAATTATATAAAGCTTATTTTATTCTCAGTCATTGGTGTATGAGCTGTATTTCCCACTGAAGTACTTCATCACAGATCTAGATGCACAGAAGCTTAGAATAATGAGTTCAGATTAACCTGAAGTTCTTTTTAATTCTGTATTTTGTACATGCAAATAAAAAATGGAATCCTGCAAAATCCCTCAGTGAACAGGAGGATTGGACTTTGAGAAAGCCAGCATCAGTGAAATGTTCAAATAACCACTATGAAGCTCTTTTAACAAAGAGAGTCAATAGCTGGCAATGCTAGCTGGGGGGGGAGGAGGAGGCAAGGGGGAAAAAAGTGAAAACTAGCTCTGCTATCACTTGCAGATAGGTGACTGATTACAGCCCTGATTAGCAGCCCATAAAACCAAAAGATCAACAGTCACCGAGTGACAGGGAGGGCTGCAGAGGCCAGGGAGGAAACATTGCAGTTCATGGCATGAGCATCTCACTTACTGGTAAAACATTACCAAATAAAACTCATCCAACACTAGTAGAGTGAATTCAAATGTCATCTGTCAGCTCCTCACATGGCCACTGATTATTGGTAGCACCTGATCAATACACTGGGGTACTTAAATTGCGGTACCTCCCTAAGGTTAAAGCAGGAAAGTGGCAACACTTTCCATGAGCAGAGACAATTGTGCATGAAGCTGTCCTCAAGAGAAGAGGAAGTGATTTTCTTCTCGATTAAGAAAAAATTTCCTCTTTTTTACCCAGAACTGCACCGAGCTTTCACTAATGAAATTTTACCCATTTTTAACAGGATTGTTTTCACTTCTTGGTGTTTCTCCTTCCCTAAAGTACTAATATTAGCAGCAATTTTTAGTTATGGGGAAATAACATAAGCAACACAAGCTGCCAGCATACTCACAGCCCTAATGGAAATAATCAGACAAGCTTACATGTAGTTGATAACAACAAAAATGTTAATCTCATTTTTTTTTTCAGTTCTAGCTAAACTTTACTCCGGGTCCAGCAAGAAAAGCCAACCAGGATGCAAACAATGCTCTCTCCCCGGTACAAAGCAGGACAGGGAGCCACCCAGCAACCACAGGGGCTTTGACTTCCCATGGGACTAAGAAAATACAAGGGGCTTAGATAAATGTATTTACATTGTGTGGTCTTCTACAGAAGTCCACATCCCTTCCACCACAGGCCCCAGGCAGGAGGCTGATATGCACACCAAGGACTTCTGGCAGCACCACAACCCAGCGTTCCCTGCAGGGCTCTCGGGGACACAAAGAATAGACTTTCCCCTCTGTGTTGAACTGCTATGGACTACACAAAGCCACAGAAACATCCCTGGAATCTGGTCACCAGGCACAAACAAAAGAGCTCGATCAAAATAAGCAGAAGTGTTAAAAGTAGTTTGTAGTCCCAATTCATATTAGTTTTATTTTCTGAGTGAAGAAGCCCAGCCCAAGTAAGCAAACACTTCACAAGAAAGTGCATTTTTGGGATTACATCACTTCACCAGCTATGGTACACAAACTGTGAGCATTTGTGTGCATGCCCACAGCACTGGCACACTGGTGTCCTAGGATTAACCAAATGTGAGAAAGCCTATGCAGTGTTATCAGAAGCATGAGCATCAGGAAGGCTGTGATAAATGAGTATATAGTTCCAAGGAGAAGAAAGACAATGAGAGAAAGCATTTTTTTTCATCCCACCATTTTTTTTTCCATCTGTCAGCTATTAGATATCACCAGGAAAAGCACTCCCTGGCAGATAACTAATTTTGTTGTTTGAAATTTCTACTTACTCAATTTGTCTGTTGCTCCTTTGATCCAGTACTGATTGATCCAGTTATGCAGCACTGCATCAGCCAATAACCCTCAACTCTGTCTGACTTCAACTCCCCTCCTCACAGGGGAAGACTTCAGAGAGGAGAGCTTGTTTCAAAAACAAGGGTTTGTTACACAAAAATATACAAAAAAGCTTAATTCAGAACTGACTTGCTACATATTGTTGTTTGCTTGAGACTAAAAATGCAGCAACAACTTGGAAAGCAGAAACGAACTCTGCCTATCTATAGCAAAGATAGGAAGAAATGAAATTCCATGTTCAACCCTTCCATAAAATTGGAAGAAAAACTCATTCTCTAAGAGGAGGAGTCTTTCTGCAGAGGTCTCAGCTTTTTCTGGGCTGGTACCCCAAAGCAGCTTTTTGAGCCAGCTTTATCAGACAGCATATTGGAAAAGGCATAGTAAAGGAATAACTACTCCTGGTGTTGATTTCCAGAATTTGCAGAAAAAGAAATTGTTTCAAAAGGAACTCATTTGTGTAACAGAAAAACAGAAGGAAACAATCTGCTTTTGTTCCAGAGGGGGTCATGTGAAAATGCATCAAGTCTCCTGCCAACAGCCACACAACATTAAACACTGCTTCAACAGCAGCAACTACAAGGGTTCTTTTTTAATTAGAATAGTTAACCAATTCAGAGGAACATCGACTCCCAGAAAAATTAAACCAGTGGCCATTTGAAACACTGCAATCGGCATGTTTCCTAATACTGAAAGTAAGCAAATTCTGCAGCTGACCACATACACAAGCAGACCAGCAGCAATGCTCCTTTACCTGGAAGTCATCCCAGGGCAAGGCACTTTATTCACAGAATCACAGAATGGTTTGGATTGGAAGGGATCTTTAGAGGTCACTTAGTCCAACCACCTCTATCACGGGTGAGACATCTTCCACTTAATCATGTTGCTCAGAGCCCCATCCAATCAGAGTTTGAATGTTCTCGGGGATGGGGCATCTACCACTTTTCTGGGCAGCCTGTTCCAGTGTTTCAACACCCTCATTGTAAAAAATCTTCTTCCTTACATCTAGTCTAAATCTGCCCTCTTTTAGTTTAAAAACATTGACCCTTGTCCTATCATTACAGTCCCTATTAAAAAGTTTGTCCTCTTTTTTCTTGTAGGCCCCCTTTTAAGTACTGGAATGCCACAATAAAGTTTCCCTAGAGCATTCTCTTCTCCAGGCTGACCAGCCCCAGCTTTCTCAGCCTGTCTCCATAGAAGAGGTGCTCCAGCCCTCTGATCTCCTCTGGACCCTCTAACATGTCCATGTCTTTCTTGTCTTGGGACCTCCAGAGCTGAATGCAGTACTCCAGGTGAGATCTCAGAAGAACAGAGTAGAGGGGAAGAATCACGACTCTCGACCTGCTGGCCACATTCCTTTTGATGTAGCCCAGGGTATAAATGGCTTTCTGGGCTGAGAGCACACATTGCCAGCTCATGTACAGACTCTCATCCACCAGTGGCCCAGGTCCTTCCCAGCAGGGCTGCTTTCAATCCCTTCATCCCCCAAACCATATCAATGCTGTGGATTGCCCCAACCCAGGTGCAGGACGTTATACTTGGCCTTGTTGAACCTCATGAGGTTTCCATGGGCATGCTTCTTGAGCCTGTCCGGGTCCCTTGGAACAGCACCCCAGGAATGTCAACCACACCCCTCAGCTGGGTGATGTTGGAAACTTGCTGCGGGTGCACTCGATCCTGCTGTCCATGTCATTGATGGAGACATTACACAGTACTGGTCCCATACGGACCCCTGAGAGACACCACTTGTCCACTAGGGCTCTGACCACTACCCTCTGGATGTGATCATCCAACCAATTCCTTATCCACTGAACAGTCCACCCATCAAATCTGTATCTCTACAATTTAGAGAGAAGGATGTTGCCAGGGCACATGTTAAAGGCCTTATAGAAGACCAGACAGACGACATCTGTAGCCTTATTCAGTTCCTACAATCGGGGGGGAGGCGGGGGAAAGACCCAATTATGCTAGACAATACTTTTTAAAACGTGTACCTCTATATACACCAGTTATTTTTTCCTAACTTGAGTTTCTACAATGGACAGGAAAAAAATCATCTTCTCTGCTACCAAATTTTACCATTGCCGTAAAGCCCTGAACACTAGGGCAATTTGGATCAGAGTCTGGAAGCACTCAGGCTTAGAAGCTGAAAGATTTTACTCCTTCAAGTCCAAGTATCTAACCCAGAGAAAACCCATCTGATGTCTTAAACAAAACAAGATTACTAGACTTCAATTCTGCAACTCAAACATAACGAAGGCTAAACTTGTACCTTGCTCCAACATGATCAAGCTCCACTTTTTCAATAATCCTTTGGATTTTGACAGACAGGTTTTTTTGGACCTCCACAGGTCATTTTGCGTCCTTGTTTCACTTCTGACACTATGAGCTGAGACAAGCACCATGCTCCAGCAGCCAGCCATGTGTCTGGGCAGAAGATGCGAGCTCTTCCCTGCTGCTCAGTCCAGGCACGGATGGCCCCGGTGCTTCTTGGTGTGACAATCAAAAATACAGTGCAAAGCCTTTTCTTGCAGTATATGTTTTTTACGTTTATTTATAAAAAGTGTTTCATACAGGCTACAAGCATTGACAACATGCTCTTCTAATGCACATCATTACTCTCTGAGGAAAGGGCTACTAAATACTGAAGGATTTCAACCAGCTCCTGCCTCTCAAAAGGAAATTCCCTATGCTTTGCACTGAAAACACATTCTGGGGGGTTTATGCCAAAAAGTAATTTAAGAACTCTTGGTCACATTTTAATGTTGTTTCTTGAGCTTCTTCTTGGAGTAACCTTCCAGATGCAACGATAATGCACAAAAATACAAAGGTTTGCCCTCTGTCCCATGGCACCCTTTTCAAGCAAATCAAACAGCAGTGAAAAAACATTTTGAGCTGAAAGCTCAAAGCACTGGGAGCCTGCTCCCTTTAAGCAGGATCCTTCAGCTCTCACCCTGCTGCTCAAGAACTCCCTGAAACAGATCCCAGTTTTCACATCTAAGTGTCTGAACTTGAGTTCCACAAAAATTCCCAAAATAGGCATCTAAATAATTGTGCTGGCTTCTGAGAGTAACCCGTTGTCAGGCCTGGCTGCTCAGCCTTCTTGGAAAACAGCCACTTTCGTCATTCTTAAATTAGAACTTCGAAGCCTAATTTTAGGCACTTGCTTTTGGAAATCTTGATTTGTGTTTTCTTGTAAGTGATGTTTTGCAGTCCCTGCCACTGCAGAGGTGACTCCTCTTTTTCTTCCTCCGAAAGTACAAACTATCCCTCATCCAAAAACCCAACGATCGCATTGTCTTTTGCTTTTGTAGATGTACTGGAACTGAAAATGCTCAGCTGCTTGAGAGCTGGAAGATAGCACTGATAATCAAAGCTGTCAACCATTTTCTGTCCATTTGCCAAAGCTGCCCTGTTCCTCCTTTCCATTCCCAAAGCCTTAACCACCCCTTGCATGTATTGCCTTTCAACTACCTGCCAATCCGAGATTACCCTTTTTTCCCCCCTTCTGAATACCCTCTTAGGTCCCAAGCATGCTTAACGTTAGCAGTAAAAAGGAGTTCAGAGCAAATTATAGTCCTTATTGATCTGAAAGTGTAAGCACATTTATTTTATGGGAAACCAGGTAAAGCATAAGTGCTGAAGATTTTGCACTTTAGTTTTGTTAAAATACAAGAAACTATTTTCAACTTTAGTTTGCATCTGTATCTCCAGCAAAGTGATGCACATTTTTGGCCCCCTAGCATCAGCAGCAAACCCTCCAGCTTGCTGCTGACACATCAGGACCCACAGTACTGAGCTTTCACACTCCCGGGCAGCATCAGCATAAGGAAGCTTAGAAATAAATCATTTGTATAAAATTCAGAGAAGCGTAAAAAAAATGCAGGACAAAGGAGAGAAGATAGTTTCGAGCAGTTTAACCTCAATGGCATTTCAAACCATTTGGAAATGTAGGGGATAAAGGAAGACTTCAGTCAGTGAACTATAGGGGGGTAATTTCATGCCATTACTTTTCCTATCATTCCACCCCCCTCCCCAAATCCTTCAACAATGGTTACCTTCATACTTAAGCACAGTTGTGGTAATTAAAGTATTTTACAAAACAGAAACAAATACAAGAAAAGGATACTGCAAAACAGAGTACACAATTGCGCTCAATACCCAATACCTCATTAAATCAGAATCTAATGATCTTCATATAGAAGAGTTAAGAAAAATCACAGGTCCTTGCAGGTTTAATCACACTTTCAGCAGATCTAAACTAGCTTAAATGAGGATCTGAGCATCCCAGGATTAGGATATTCACACAAAATTCATGCCCTTGAAGTCAACAGCTCTTGATACGGCAGGGAATTATGTCAGGCAGATGAAAAACAGCAAGGGCAATGGTCAAGCAGGAAGAGCATGTTGGAAGCAACCACACAAAGACATGCACGGAAGTACCAAGAATCAGTGGAAAATGGCTCACCACTGCCTCTCCATTCCAGAAGGATGCATCCAGCAACCACATACAACCAACATCCAACCTCTCCAAGCAGTATGGCAGTGTTTATTAACAGCTACCCTTTGAATCTGAAGCTCCCTCTTATTACTGCAACTCACAATGGAAAATTGGCCTCAGGAAGCCAGGGAAACTAAAGAGAGCTCAGAAGATAGGAGTCAAAAGTTAAGTCCAAAGGGTCGTAAGGACATTGGCTTTCATTTCTAGTCTCATTTCTTTCATTCAAGTGCCACCTGCAAGGAGGTCTGAAAAACTCTACTCCCCTTTAATAAAGGGACTCCTATAACCTCTGTCTGTGTACTTCACTCAACCAACTTTATACTTCCACAGGAGAAAAATAAAGTTACAGTCCCCAAAGCCCATTTTAATGAGCCTTCTTGGTCAAAAGGCTGCACTTTCTAACAACAGAGCTGATGAGAACAGAGCAGCAGGACCAAAGGGTGGAGAAGCCCTGCCTTGCATGACCATTACTAACAGCAGAGTTCAAGAGCACTGCATACCTTCAAGACAGTGTTTCAATTCACCTTTTCTTTAATGCCCACATCTGATAATTGCATAATAAAATTTAAAAAGTAAGAAGTAGGAAAAAAAAAAAAAAGAGTTACAAGTGGGACTGTCCCTCCACGTGAACCCTCATTTCCTCCAACATGCCGCAGCTGCAGCACCGAATCTGAGCACCGAGAGAGAGCCTTCGTCACGAGCCTGCCCCCTCCTTCTGCCAAAATCTTGCTGCACCGAGCTCAAAACCCAGGGGACATCTCAAGAATAAAACTGGAAGCATAGGACATATATTTAATTCTTGGTTATCTTCTTTGCATTTAGTAGTTTGACACATGATAGTCTGCTATCTAACCCAAAAAAGTACTTAAAATTCTTCTGCATGTGTGAAACACTGTACAAAGCAAAATATGTCTGCATGCAGCTATCCAGTAAACAAGGTTTAGACATAAAAAGGTTATCTGGGGTTCACATGCTGACTAGATACAGCAATACCATAAAAAGTGGAGAAATTAGAAGATCATGAAAGCTGGGGGTGACAATCACAACGGTAATGCTACACCATGCAAATCTGACTAGTACAGGCAGAAGAGCGACATAAAACCTGAATTAAGACGCCCTCCTAGGATGTGAAAGTACAACCCCTGCGTTCAGGTGGGTAACTGACACCTTTTGGAGGACCACTTGTGCTTTGGAAACCAGATCACACTAAAAAAGCACACATGTCACTCTCAGGCAAGTAACAGAATGTTAAGTATTTATTTGTGTACTTACGAGTATTTCCAAAGCGTGTGGGGCAATACCTGGAATGCTATGGGAGAAGTGAAATTCTCTGATGGGCCCTAACACACACAAAATTATATGTAATACACTGAGTTGGTTACATTCTTCAATAAAAATGAATTTCTACACTTTTACTTAAAGGAAGAAAAGACACATACTGACAATTGTACATGCACGTGCTTGCCTTGCTGCTTTTTCACCATACGGCCAGCCACGCTGTGAGAAAGCCAATCTCGAAACTTTTCTATTTTCCTGCTGTACCCCCATGAGACAAGTTAATCCTGTATGGCTGCAGCTGTTCTAATACTTGGTGCCTCCATCTTAAGATGCTAAACATGACAGACAGTACCATCATACACAGTGAACAATGCTAACACAACTCAGGCAACTATGAGTAACAGAATCACAGAATCATTAGGGTTGGAAGGGACCTCTGGAGATTATCCTCCAACCCCCCTGCCAAGGCAGGATCACGAAGAGCAGGTGACATAGGAACACGTCTGGGTGGGTTTTGAATATCTCCAGAAAGGGAGACTCCTGGGCAGCCTGTTCCAGTGCTCTGCTGCCCTCAATGTAAGAAGTTCTTCCTCATGTTGAGGTGAAATTTCTTGTATTTTAGTTTATGGCCATTTTTTCTTGTCCTGTTGCTGGGCACCATCGAAAAGAGTCTGGCACGATCCTCTTAGCACCCACCTTCGAGGTATTTATATGCATTAGTAAGATCCCCTCTCAGTCCTGTCTTTTCTGGGCTAAACTGGCCGACCTCCCCCCACCCAGTCTCTCTTCATAAGAGAGATGCTCCAGACCCCTCATCATCTCTGTGGCTTCTGCTGGACCCTCTCCAGCAGTTCCATGTTTTTTTGTACTGAGGAGCCCAGAACTCCTGATGCAGCCTCACTAGGGCAGAGTAGTGGGCGAGGATCACCTCTCTGGACCTGCTGGCCATGCTCTTCCCAATGCACCCCAGGATACCACTAGCCCTCCTGGCTGCAAGGGCACACTGGGGGCTCATGGACAATGTCTCATCCACCAAAACTCCCAGATCCTTCTCTCCAGAGCTGCTCTCTAGTAGGTCAGCTCCCATCTCATACTGGTACTTGGGGTTATTCCTCCCCAGCTGCAGTACCTTACAATGGCCCTTGTTGAACCTCATCACGTTTCTCTCTGCCCAACTCTCCAGCCTATCAAGGTCCTTAGGGTTGCTGAGGGTACATTTTGTCCCTTCATCCAGGTTGTTAATAATCAAATTGAATAAAACTGGACCCTGATCCTTGGGGAATGCCACAGCCTCCAGTTGGGTTCTACTCCACTGATCATGACCCTATGAGCTCTGCCATTCAGACAGTTCTTGATCCACCTTACTGTCTATTCCTCTAACTCACATTTCCTGAGCTTACCTATGAGGATGAGGAGACAGTGTCAAAAGCCTTGCTGAATTCAAAGTAGTAACATCCACTGCTCTCCCCTCATCAACCCATCCTGCCATGTCATCATAGAAGGCTATCAGATTGGTCAAGCATGATTTCCCCTTGGTGAATCCATGCTGACTACTCCTGATGATGGCTAGATTTAAATAGAAAAAGGTACAAAAAGTGTTCCTTTTCCCACCATTCTGAGAACTAAGACCAAAAAAAAAAATTAAATTACTTCAGGTACAAGTGTTATGCCATGATACCACGCTGCTCAAGTCAAAACCCTGCAACTAGGTACCCCTGCTTTCAAAAGAGTATAGAAATAAAAGGTGAATCATTCAGAAAATCAACTGCCTTTAAAATCTAATCTTCTTTCCAAAGGATAAAGGTGCCAACACTCTGTAAGGCAAGATTTTGACCCTGTTCCTGCCCAGGACTCACAAGGAGTACTGAAAGTTAAGATATCAGGTTCTGGCTGAGGAACAGGGAACAATGAGAAAGAAGATTTCTTACAGATGCATTAGTCAGATCCTTCTCCTTCACCTTTCCCTTCTTGTACAACACTTTGCACATTTGTAAACAAATTGTTGCCAAAACCATGCAGCCAGCTGATTGCATTTCTGTGACAGAAGCTCAGGGCTGAAAAGCCTGGTGGATCCTGAGGAGCTGAACATCCTTGCCTGCACCAGACCCGTGCCAAACCAGCTTTGCAAAGAATCAGCAAATTTTGGGGTACCAAATTATTGCTGTTACAAGGGCCCCTGAAAAAGAGGACTGACACCTGGAGTTATAAGAAAAGAAAGTATTTCTGCCTGTACATTTCCTCGGTTTGATTTTGGCAGCACTTTCCTAAATGTTACTTCATCAGAAGACCCTGCTCCAGGAGGCAAGTCCTGCAGTTTCTTATATTTTACTCTTTGTTTTAAGGGCAGAAAGACCAACAAACCAATTAAAAGGAAATACTGTAACAATAAAGCTTGACGTGATCTTATCACTAACTCTTTCTATGAACTTTAAATAGCAGCAGAACTTAATTAACAGTATCTTCCAAACTGTTTTTTGCAAGCTCATAATATAAAAGATTCAGGTATCTGCAGAAGTCAGGCAGTGATTTCCAGGAAAACAAGTCCCTTTCCTCCAATGTTTAGCCACTCTTCTTTCAATAAGAGGCAACAGATTCCTGGTGTAGCAGAAACCCCGCTGTCACTAAAATCTGTTCCATGGAAAAACACAGCTAGACTGAACCTCCAGCACCAAGGTGCAGAAGGTTTTACTACATTTGCTTCATACATTCAAAAGCACTGGAGCAAAGGCAGGGTCACTACAGTAATTTGACATAATATATCTGCTTTAAATACAGGGATGAACCAATATCCACACCAACAGCTGGCAACAAGTTTCCTCCACAACCCTGCAGCTATCCAGTCCTCAGAGCAGCAGTCCCCTGGAAAAGGGGGCACCAGATATGCCTCCTCTGCCTCGCTGCTTGTGCAAAGCCTCTCTTAAACATCTGCAGCAATTTACTCATACCTAAAGATAATCTCAGTCCACAGGGTATTCTTCCTACTCACTCCTGTTGTGGTGTCAGCTCACGCTCATCAGGAACCCTCAGGCTAACAGCAACCACATCACCTCACCCTTGCTCTAACTTCTCCATTCAACCAGGTCCATAGCTATAAAACCATACCCCACACACCCTGGGTGACAAGGAGCAACCAAGAAGGGATCAGACACTGCTGCTTTCATTCCTTCCCTATTCTCCACCCTGCCTGGGTGGGGGGAACCTGGAAAAACTGAGGCAGCCCCAAAGAAACCAACCAAGCAAGAAGATCAGCTTCCAGCTGGGTCCATCCCACTGCCTGATTCACTGCAGGAGAAGCACTGGCACAAGGCAGGCACGTAGGTGACGAAGAGGTCTTACCTGACGAAGCTGAGCAAAGTCATCACATTGCACCCAGCAAGGAACTGAAGGAAAACTAAAGGTAAATAAAAAAAAAAAAGATAGACAAGAAGGAAGACGTAGAATGTTTAAAGCGGAATTCTGTAAAGCTGTTACGAAAAGGCCAAAACAAAATGCAATGCTCAAGCATCATTTAACATAAAGGAATGGTACTAGTGAAAAGTACAAGAATTGCAGAAAAAATATAACATGAAATAATAAAAGATCATACAGCGTATGTCAAAGCTAACTTACAGAGATTTCTTAAATGTAATTGTAGCAGCATGAACTGGTAGATTATTGCACTGTAAAGAGCAAACAGCAAAAAATGCCCCCATCCCTGAAGTATCAATGCACATCAGATGTCAAAAAGAAAGAGGAAGAAGGGACAGGAGTAGGTTAACCACTGAGAGACCCAACAGACAGAGATCAACAACAGGTTGGGTTCTTTTTAAAAAAAACGGCAACATGAATTTTTTTTTTAAGTCTAAACAAAGGTAAACTATTCCAACGGAAACAGAGCTAATGAAAATAGATACACAGAAAAAGACTGAAATACAAAGTTAAACAGACAGTGAATATAACCAAAAACTCTTACTATACACTGGCCAGCCTGCAGCTGAGGGCCTTGAGGACAGAGGGGAAGAATCCCTTTTAATTCTCAGCCTTACAGCACATTATACTGTAAGAAACAACAAACAACAACCTTACTAGTGATTGGAGACACACCTTGAGCACAGCAGCCCAAGACTAAATTTCAACAGAAAGTCTGATTTTCTGATAATACCAAACATTTTTTACTTAATGCCCAAAGCTTATAATTAAATTTGTTCTATGAGAAAAACACACTGCTATGAAACTAGATAGTGATTTACACGTGGAAAACAAAACTTTTACCATTACTATGCCCATTGCAGCAAAGCGAAAACCTAACTTAAGAGTGTATTTTATGAGTGCTCACATTTTGTCAGGAGTGAAAGATAGGACAGAATTAAGATGTGTTTCATCAGCACACTTGTAAAGTAACTCTTTAAACTCTAGACAAAAGACAAGCTCTTTAGCCTCTATAATAAGACTGTACACAATAATTATAAGGGTGACAACATATTAAAAGTTGCTCAGCAGATAAACCCAAACTTTTACATTCTAAGTGCACCTATTTCATACATGTTTTGTTCAGATTGTGTAGGATACAAAATAACGCTTCAGGCAATCAAACTCCTTATTCACGTTGGTAGCTCCCTGAAAGTTTTCCCCTCTGGAATCTCACCACCACCACCACAGCTCTATTTTTACTGTATGCTAAAAGCAAAACATGATTTTGTGCAAAAAACTCTTTCATGAACCAATTTTTCAAGTATCAAAGACAATTCCAGTGGTTGCAGATTATTTCACAATGTTTTTATCTCCCTGTAATGCAAGCCCTCCACACAGATGTGTCATCTCTAAAATAAACAGCAGCAAAGGGACTCTTCATTTAAAGAGATCTGTTATTCTGGACCAGGGGAGCTAAATGCTCAAGCTCAAATCCCCACACAGGAACTGGTATGTGGTGGAGGAATAGGAGAAGAAATAAAAACAAACCACCAAACCCCCAGATTTTGTTAACATTCTTCTCTCACATAACAGACTGACAGCTTCGGTGGGAATTGGGAAGGGCAAGGATGCTGCAAGAGAGGAGGTGTCAAGAGCCTCCAATGGCTGATTAGGGCTTCTTCACTGGCTGAGGACAAAACCCAGCCCTGCCCCTCTGTTCTGCAAAACAACCTCCCAGGGCACTGGATGAGTATGATTTTTAGAAAGCAAAGCCTGAAAAGCAGATGCAAACAGAAACATGGAAGTGTGAAAACGAGCAGCAAGGAAAAACAAAGTGAGGAGAGGGGGAAAACTTAACTTCACTGCTAAGCTCCTTCACATGTGCAACTGGCAACTCACAGTCCGTGTACCGCAGGTTCAAAGACAGTCATCTCCTCCCAAGGCCATGCATCTCTCCTTTGGAGGCAACACAGGATGTAAATAAAGCACTCACTCCAAGATGATCATTTTTCATACATTGTAAACGGTGGTTAAAACCTGGATACATCCATGTGTTTTCACCAAGTACGTCCTTGAGGACTTAAATCTGTATTTTACCAGCCGTATTTTAAGACACAAAATCAAACTTCACAGACGCTTAGAAAACTGCACTGTGCTATATGCAACTGATACCTGCATTGGTGCATAGTGTGAGCCTGACATCTTTTGTGAAACCAAGAAATATTTAGTCTGCACAACTCAAATTCATTATAGCTCTGTAATTGTTCAATTAGAGTTTAAATTTGAATATTTGATCTAAACAAGTTCACCACTGAATTCAGAAGGAGTAAGTCAACTAAGATGACTTTAAAAAAATGTGAAAAAAACCTCTGATAACAACATTAGCAGTCCTTCCTGTACTGTAATGCGAGCCACTTAGCAGTGGGGATAGAACAAGAAATCAATACAAAGTACCAAAGGATATTATTTTTGTTCTGCAAGGCATGGCCAGACTTGCAGCCTGCCTTTGTGTGCTTCAAAGGGTGGTGGTGGTTTCGAAAGAGCTAAAAAAAAGGTAGGGAAGTTAGAGGTTCCAGGAACCCATCAAGTAAAGTTGGACCGAGTACGGCCTCTGGAGAATTACTTGAGAATACAATGAAGGCTGCAAAACCAGAGGACATAGTGCCATGGTTTGACCCTACCTGGCAACTAATATCCTCCAGCCACTTGCTTACCCCTATGCAGACCTGGTAGGATTGGGAGAAAATTAGAAAAAGGTAAAGCCTTGTGGGTTGAGGTTAGTTCATTTATTAAACTGTTCTTAAATTAATCATCCTCATCATCACCATCACAACAACAAAACAAGAAAAACCACATCACCACCACAGCAGCAGCAGCACCACCAATGACGATAAAAACAAAGATAATAAAAAAAGAGGGAGGAATAAAACCCAAGTAAGAAACCAACCTCTTACTGATGCCCAGCCAGTCTCCAAGCAGCAATCAGAGCCTCCCAACCAATTCCCCCCAGCTCATATACTGGGCATGACACTCTGGTATGGAATATCCCTCTGGGTAAGCTGTCCAGTTTGGGTCAGCTGTTCAGGCTGTGCTCCCTCCTGGCTTCTTGTGTACTCGCTCGCTGGCAGAACATGGGACACGGAAAAGTTCTTGATTTAGAGTAAGCCCTACACCTAAAACATCAGTGTGTTAACACTTTTTTCATACTAAATCCAGAACACAGCACTGTAACCAGCTACTAGGAAGAAAATTAACTCTATTCCAGCCAAAACCAGGACAGAGAGCTACTACTATTTAAACTAACATGACAAGTGGTCTGACACTATCGGCTATAAAAATGTTTTATGGCCATGCACAATTTTTACCAATAAACAAGTAGAGGCAGCAGCAGCAACTCATGCACTCAGGGCAATAGTCTACATTGAAACACAGTGGCCTTTCTGTCACTATCTGCATTACTATTACTGCTTTCTCCTCATTTGTAACTGGACAGACAAATGCAGTACTCCTGACTGACTTGGTGCTGTCTCTCTCAGTCCCTATGTAATGGGTCTGCCACCCTATATATTGCTGGGGTTGTTCCCTTGTGTTTTCCTCTAGCCCTTACACTGTATTTCAACGTCTTGCAGAAGGTTATGGGAACACTCACCCAAAACTTCCCAGTCCACAGCTGAGTCTGGTGGTTGGGGCTGGGCAAGCCCAGCCATCGCTTCTACAAGCCAGAGCAAAGAGGGGGCTGCAGTGGGGACCATGGTCTAAGCTGTGCCTTCTGGGTGGCACATCAGCCAGAATTCAATAAAATATGAAAAAATCTGCTCAAATCTTTTGCAAGCGGCTTTTCTGCTTAGGCTTGTTACAGAGGCAGAGAAAACCCTGTAACTAACCAGGCCTGCAGGACTAGCAGCTTCTTTTCTGACAGTATATCCCATAAGTTACCAAAAAAAGAACATTCTGCACCGCATTACAAGTGCAGGTATTTTTCCCATTAATGAGGCTTTATGCATGCAATAAGTCAAGCTCACAAGACTATGTAAACCTTAACAACACACCAAAAGGCCACTGTACATGAGTGAACTAAGGGATAAGTGTATGATGCAAGGGATAAACGCATGACCCTAATTTAGGACAATCAGCTGAGGTTTGCACCAATTCACAGGGTCTGTGATCAGCTAAGACCAACCTCTCTACTGCAAAAGAGAAACAAACCATCAAACCACAACCAAACACTCACCACAAGCATCTGCTACCCTGCAATCCACAGACACATACACATAAAAATCGAAGCACAACTAACATTGTGTCCTTCAAAGGCAAATCCCAATCCATGTGCCTCTACCAACACTGTCCTGCAGCCACCACATTGAGTTCTTGCCCAAAAGCATGCAAGGAGCCACATGAATGAACTGAACCTGTAGATGCTTTCTGGTAAGCACACACGCCGTGCACCCAAAGTAGCATGTGGCATTTGAACTTCAACAAGCGAAAAGCTTTCTCAAGTTTCTTTTTCTAAAGGGCAGGGCCATGTCAAACATTGGAGAATGTCATCCTCCTAACTGGTTAAAGGTTTAATTATTGTTATTTAAGTCAAAGGTTCTCCCTACTGTTTGGCAAGGAGATGATTCTCAAAATGGTGATTCAAACCAGCAGTATTTTTAAAGGTAATCTGACAGCAGGAAATATTCCTTCAGGAAAAGGTTATCTGACAGCAGGAAATATTCCTTCAGGAAAAGGTTAACAGAAGCTTTCTGATTCAATTATGTGCATAGAAATAGCACATCTAAGGGGAAGCCTATGCAGATTAAGCTATAAAGGCCTATAGTTTCCCAAATCATCAACTTAAGCAAACCAAACCTGAGGACAAAGGACTAGCTTAAGAACAAGATCTCTACATTTGGACCGCTATGCTGACAACTGATACAGTAATGGTAAACATGAGAGCAGATTTCTTTTGTTCGTTTTTAAAGACCTTCAAGATCTCTATTTGAATATGGATGCCATGGTTTTAACAGCAGAGGCAGAGGAGCTGCTCCTCCACCAAGTTATGATCTGCTCCAAATCCTAAATGTACAGCATCTAACAGAAGAAGGCATAAAGATAAGGGGAGGGGGGAAAAAAGAACAAAAGAAAAAAAGGCAGCAAGGCAAACGTGCCTGCTTATGATTTAACTAACTAAACATATGGACTAAGACCGTAAGACATTTTGAGGTGTATTATGTGGTTTAATAAGCTAAACCACATTATTCTGCAAATTAATATTTGTTAGTTTTTGTCTAACACTGGTGACATCCTTAAGATGACACCAATGAAAACGGTCCATTGGCACACATAAAAGCTGGAGTGTTACCTGAAATCAAGACTACTTCCTTTTTGAACTCAAGTATATGTTTTACAGCAGGGAGCCTGTACATGCACATAGGGAGAAGGCAATCACCCTCCAGTCACTGGCAAGAGGAGAAACAGTTTTCTCAAGGTCAGAGGTAGAGAAGCGCTTTCAGGCGATAGCAGAAGAGGAACAGTCACTTTGTTCAAATCACTGACCCAGTGTCTCAAGGGGTAGGGTTATGAAAGGATCAAAGAGCAGCAAATTTGAAAATGTAGAAGAAAGTTTTATTCCATGTTTGCTGTAGCCTTGCACAATCAAGTTTTATCTCCTGTAAATGTTAGTGCAACTCAGCACATTTAGTCATCGCCCAAAGCATCACCTGGCAGGCAAACGTTCAGCATGAAGTTTTGACATGGAGGTCAATTAAATCCAGACAACTTTAGCATAAATACAAGTTCATGAAATGTTTTGATAATTCTACCTGCTCAGTAGGGCATTGGTCATTAAAAAGGCTACCATTACCGAAGCACAACCTCTACAGTTAATAATCCTTTAATAAGGGCATGAAAAATACCCAGATGCAATGGGATGCCAAGGCCAACTCTTAATTCGCAGCACTGAGATCGGTGTAAGTAGTGTGATTCATTTGTTCATGAAGAAGCAACAACTGCACTTAGCAGCACGCATCTCTAAAACCTCTACACCTGGTGAGGGAAGTTTGGTTGACTGCCCCTGTGCTTTCTAAATGCACAAGGCTTTGTGTTTCACATGAGCCAATTTCACCAAGGAAATAAAGTAATTCTCCAACGCATTCAATACAGCAGGAGAGCATTTACTTAGAACATACTTCAGACAATTTTGCTCTTGTGCTCTTATTTACCTTGTAAGATAATGTGTCCTAAATGCCAAAACACAGAGAAACTAAGGCAATAAATTTCAGGAGATTAATTTTAATTAATAGATCTAAGGATCTGTACACAGTCAACAATTCTACAAGTTATTCCCAGAGTAAGATCGGAGGTAGCATTTATTTGATTTGTCAATCAAAAAAATCAATTCACATCACCGTTTGCATTACCTTTATCAAACAGAGGTCTAACTGCTGTTTTGTTGGATAATGGGAACAGGTTTCAGTGCCCTCAGGAACCCAGATATAAATCACTTTTACCAGTCAGCACTTATGAACTGCAGGGGATGTCAGCCTAAGCAATGCCCTCTTAACCGTATTGCTGCATTACCAAATTTAAACAGCCTTAGGAAAGGTCATGGCAAAGCAATCTGACCTGGAAATAAGTTTTTAAACAGACCAACTTCTGTGTAATTCATTGATTACCCTTTTTATTTGCCCTTGTGGGTGTTCTTCCATTTAAGGGAAAAAGCATTTCCAATGCTAGTGTGCATAAACCGTTTGGATTGCAGGGTTCTTTTGCATTTTTAACACATTTAAGAATCACAAACTAGCAACTATATTACATATGACAAACCAGCTGCAGATTACAAGGATTACTGTCAGTTTTGTGAAGTGTCTGGATGCACACGGAGCAGTGTGCTCTGACTGTCATGCAGAAAGCATCGATTTCTTCAGTCTATTATGTAGTCAAAAAGCTTTGAAAAGCTTATGCTCTATCCTGGAAGAACATAATTTTGTACATTATAAAAAGAGGAAAACAAAAGCATTACTGCAAAGAATTGAGGCAACAGCTCCCAAAGTATTCAACAGCTCCCAGAGTATTCCTATGTCTGAACAGTTTTATAGATCTCACCCCTACACGACCAATTCAAGACATGGCAATGAAAGAAGGTAAAGAAAGAGGATTAAGAGGACAAAACAAACGAGTTGTTCAATTATGCAGTGCAGGTTATAGTAAACAACATCATTACCTATATACACCTTCATGAACTATATGAAGAGCTACCAGCACTAAGTAAAGCTTTAGTAGCTGTGAAAATTCAACATTTTGCTGGTGACCCATTTTAAGACAGCATGCTACTCGCAGGAGCAGAACAACATGCCAAGAAATAACAGGTAGAGGTATCCGTGGCTCTGCTCTTCAGCAATGAAAGAGCACCCCTGCATCTCTTTGTTTGAAGTCAGAGAACAAACCCTCCATGTCTGCAATAAAAAACCCCATACCATAATGAGCCCATTTGCTCCAAAAACTTTTCCCAGTCCAAAAGGGCCTTTCTGGCATGACCTGTCCCAGGTGACAACTCTGTGCACAGCATGGGGGCTCTGGCTTGCAGCTGCTATGGCAGGAACCCCAGACCCAGAGCGCTGACTAAGCCCCCTCCCATGCCGGTGACACCTAAAGCGGTGCTGAGCCCACCCTCCCACCCAGCTACTGCTCCGCACCACCACACAGCTCCTGCCATGCCTGTTGCATGAACACCCCTTGGCGACATCCTTTTAGTGTTAGCTCCAAGAGGGACAGAGGGCACAACAGTACACAGAGGCATGACTTGTTTTAACACGGCACTTGCTGTAGGCACTTGCTGTTCCTCTCCCAAAAATTTGTCTCAGGAGGGATGCAGAGAGTATTAACTGGGCAGTTTGCTTTATCTGCCACTGAGTGAGAGCTGCTGAAAACCACCATAAGGCAGAAGACGAGCATTTTAACCTTGTGCTCTGTATGGGTGGCTTTTTTTTTCTGAGCTCAGCAGAAACAGAAGCTTTTGATGTTGCAATGTTTACTGCCCCAAAAATGAGGAAGGTAAAGGAATGAGGTCAGCTCAGTACTTGAGAGCATTTAACCAATTACCAACTGAATGCCACTTACAAAGAATATGCTTTCCCAAGGGGACAGGTCTGGATCATGCTCAGCACTGAGCTTTCCATCTGTGGCCACCGGACTCAAGCACCAGGTCAGCCTGAAATCCTAAAATACTGTCAGTTCCACCATCATTCCCAAAAATCTGAGTCTTCAAACGTATTTCAAAAATCCACTCCTAGCAAGTTACAAAAGAACGAACAATTAAAGGAACTGTCCAGAGGCCTCACCGATTTACAGTATTATTTCCAACTTAAATTTTTTTGTTCTGTTAAGCTTATCTTCTTTAAGTTAACTCCTCTTGTAAACACCACAAAATGAAGGTCAACAGGGAAGGAAGAGATTACACCAGAGAATTCAAAATATTTTATTTCAATACGGGCTGTACAAAAGACAAGGAATGTAACAAGAAGAATTCTTGCTGAAAAATGCAAGAACAACATCAACTTACTAAAAATACTGCAATAAGTAAACCCAGAGACTGGTCAGACAGCACATAAACTAAGTAGCATTAATGATGCTATATTTAAGTACCAAGTATGTGTGAGTTTTAGTCAAAGATACTCCATCTGATCAGCTGCTGCTATGTGAAAGGCACTAACTTACAAAAAGTGCAACTGCTTTTTAAAAAGCAGAGTGAAGCACGAACACCATCAGCCAGACTCTTCCCCAGCTTGCAAGACAAAGCCACACTGCATATTCATTTCACTGCTGCTCTCTCTGGTTGCATTTGAATGCAGAATACAGGAGACTTCACTGTAGATCACTTATGATACTACTGACTGATAAAAAACACAAACCAGGGCTTCCAGCACACATGACATGTATAATGTGTGCCTTGTAATAAGTCCAGTAAAATCAAGCAAAATTCTGCCATGTCTTTTAGTGCTCTTGACCCATGCCAACCGGCAACGTCCTCAAGGGCAAACCCACTCTTAACTTCAGCAAACTCAGCACAGTGGTCCTTTTCATCTGCTCCTCAGTTCACACAAAGCTGGGGAGGGATCTCCACCCAGCTGACCCTAGCCATCTCCAGGTCCCACAAGTTTTCCAGTGAAATCCTCCCTCTGTGCATGCAAGTACAGCTCCCTCCAGGCAGAGTACATGCCCTGGCTACTTGCTGCTCTGAAAACAGACTGTGTCTAGTGCAACCTAAATACATGAATACTTTCATAAAAAACCTCCAGCTTTTATTGCTCAACAGTATCAGACGATCACGTGTGCCACAGGCTTACTCTCCCTGTTAGCAGAGGTGAGAATGCACCACTACTTATCTCTAGCTATGGAGTATTTTAACAGCAAAGAAAAATCTCAGGCTGCAACTGAGACTAAGAAAGGTTTAGAGTTAAATATATCGCAAAACTCCTCAGGGTTATTCACAAGTTCTTATTAAAACCAAGTAACTCCCCTCCTTCTATGCTAGCAGCTTAATACTGATGCAGCAGCACCGTCAGCCCACACCGACGAAAACTTCTCAACTGCAAAACCCTCCACCCAGCCGCGGCCACCGGCGATAATTTAAGCTGGCGGTTTAAGGCAGACACGCAGCTGCTCTGGCAGAGATAACCTCACCCTGGAAGCAACCTGGCCCAAAACTCTGGCGAAAAGGCTGTGCCGCCACGGGAGACGCCTGCACGCTTGTCCTCCTCTGGTTTCAGCTGCAGGGCGTGTTTCCATTTGCACAGAGCGGTTTCGCAGACTTCCTCATCGGAAGCATCCCAACTGCAGCCATGCCCCTGCCTTGTTCTCCCTCACCATCGCTGGCAGCCGGCTGAGCTCTTTGCTGGCGTTTTTCCTCACAGCCGCGAGTACTCTGCCATGGCACTGAATCCCACAGCATCAGCGATCACCCAAAGCACTGAGAATACAAATGAGCCGTACGGGGCACTGCCGTTCAGCCGTGGCTGGGACACGGAGCAGGCACTGCACCCAGCTGCCGGAGAGAGAACCGCCTCTCGTCATCTGCCAGGAGCCCTTCTTGCTGATCAAGCCAAGGTTCTACTATTCCTGCCCAGGTCTGCAAAACTGGCCTTTCGTCTCCAGACTCGGAGCACAGATTGGTGCCGGAAAGCTCTCTGGAGTCAGATCCTCAGCGGCTGCACCCTTGGGAATCAGGGGAAGGGAATGAGGGCAGAAAAGCAGCAAGCGCAGGCAGGGAAAGGAGAAAACACTTATCAACTGCCCAAGACAATACTTCGCATAACCCCGAGCACTGCCGACTTCTAATGCTGCGAATGCCCGACGGCTCCCAGGAGATGGAAAAGATAAAAGCGAAGTCATAAAGTTTTCAAGAAAGTCCCCGCACAGGCATCTGACACACTGACACATTTCTATCGCCAGCCCTTCCTTTTCCGCTCATTTCGTAATGCTTATACCCTTTAAGCATCCAGATTTTCAAACGGGCCGGCAGCTTTCCGAAGCACCGCACGTCTCCATGGCGCGGGTTCAACGTGGCGCGTGCCCTATCCCACACACAGAGCCGGGAACCACCGTGCCAGCGGCTCCACTCCTAAACCAGCAACGCGCTCAAGGGCGCTGGGCAAGAGCTCAGGGAAGGAGAAGCAGAAGGAGTCGTCCCTTCCGAGCCCGACAAGTCCTTCCGCTGACACCCTGCCCCTCTCTGCCAGGCTGCTCCGCGCCGCCCGCTCCCGCCGCCCGCAGCGGCTCCCTCAGCGGGGCCGGGCTGCGGGATGCACACCTCGCACACCGGCCACGCCGGAAAAAAACGGGTCAGGGGTTCTATCTGGAGCCGTGGCAGCGCTCAGCCCTCCCCGAGCTTCCCGGGGAGGCAGCCCACAGCCGACGATGGGGGCTGAGGTGCGGGGTCTCCTCCTTCCTGCCCGTTGTTTCTCCCCAGCCCGTGCCCCGCACAGCGGAAAGCGCTGCCGCCGCCCGGGATGCAGTATCCATGGCAATGCGGGATTGCATCATGCTCTCGAACTGCACCGGGGGAAAGACGCTCCCGGCGAGAGCCCCGGCCCTTCCGCCGCCCCGTCCCCTCCCTCCCCCGG
>VXAY01004712.1:398804-418221 GCA_013399855.1 Oxyruncus cristatus | reverse complement strand
GGCGGCCGTGGGCTGACCGTGACGTCAGAGTGGCGCGGGGGGCGCACGGGCGGCGGCCGGGGGGCGCCGTGACGTCACGGGTGCCGGGAGCCAGTGCGGCGGCGGGAGAAGGGTCGGGAGCCGCTCCGTGCGGGGTTCCCGCCGCCTGGGGACCGGCTCCGCGTCCCGTCCAACGAGTCGGGACCTTGCATGGAACAGCAGGCGGCTCCTCGGACCGGGAGGGCTTCCAGCCCAGGCCATGGAGGCAAGGGGACCCCTGTGAAAAACCATATGGGACCATGTAATTAGAGACTATCCTAATGAGTGAGCCGCAGGCCTACATTAAAGGTCCTGGGCAGATAACAGTTGATTTGTTTCCTGTGTTTTGAAGTAACGGCCTTTGCAGCGTTACAGCATTTTTGAATGTAATATCTGGCTGCAATAAATAGGATTTTAACTTGGTCCTATTATTAAACCACTGGTTTTGTTGTGTAATTTACATGCATATGTTGAGCCTGTCCCCACAGTGTCGGATGTCTGAGGAAGGAATGTCAAAGCATCCTCTTTGGCTCCTCTCCAGTGGCTGGGATGCTCAGCGAAGGCAAAAAAGTCCCGTTCACCCTCTTCAGACACTTCATTACCTCCACGAGGCCCTAATGGGGCATTAGCGAGGGTGCGTCACCAACGGGAAGAAGGTAGTCTGTTTCTTTCCCTCTTTCATTGCGAAAGGTGATGTTTTAATTTTTTCCACCCCGAAGAGTTTGTTCCATCTCTTTGCTAATTAAATGAAAATGTTACATAAATAAAGAGCAGCTTTGCTTTCCAAGGGAGAGGAGTCAAGCAGCAATTTGCATGGGGTTTATTTGGGATCAAGTTTCTGCACTCCATGGGAAGTGGTTTTAGAAAGCTAGAGTAAAAAAGGTTTCCTGAAGCTTTCTCATGGCTATAGAAGGCAGGCATATAGGTGAAGCCATTAGGACTAGCTATGGCAGCCCAATGTCCAGTACCTTCTTTGGCGTAGTAATGCACTGGTCCCATGTCCATGGTCATTTAGCTGATGCAACACATTGCAACCTCACCTCGCCTGGTTGAAGCTCAGTGTGCAAAGAGTCCCCAGAAGTGATGCTGGGCTGTAAATGGGTAATAGGATAACACAGTGTGTTTCCCAGTGGGATCAGAAATTATCTTCCTTAAGCTCTTACTGGGACAAGAAAAAATCTCTCTCCAAAGTAGGCATCAAAGCTATGGCATAGTTCTCCAATCTTATTTCTTTATTAGAGTAGGATGTTAATAGGCATGCTGTTTGGTTTGTGTTGGAGCTTTTTCACACAATCACAGAATATGCTGAATTGGAAGGGACTCACAAGGATCATTGAGTCTAACTGCTGGCCCTGCACAGGACCATCCCCAAGAGTCACACCATGTGCTTGAGAGTATTATCCAAACGCTTCTTGAGCTCTGCCACCTTTGGTGCTGTGACCGCTTCCCCAGGGAGCCTGTTCCAGTGCCCAGCCACCCTCTGGGTGAGGAACCTTCTTCTAATATCTAACCTAAACCTCCCCTGACACAACTTCAGGCCATTCCCTTGGCTTCTGTCACTGGTCACCCCAGAGAAGAGATCAATGCCTGCTCCTCCTCTTCCCCTCATGAGGAAGTTGGAGACTGCTACGAGGTCTCCCCTCAGTCTCCTCCAGGCTGAACAGACCAAGGGACCTCAGTTGCTCCTCATACAGCTTCCCCTCAAGGCCCTTCGCCATCCTCATTGCCCTCCTTTGGACACTCTCTAAGAGTTTAATATCCTTCTTGTGTTGTGATGACCAGAAGTGCACACAATATTCAAGGGGAGGCCACACCAGTGCAGGGCAGAGCAGAACAATCCCTTCCCTTGACCAACTGGCGATGCTGTGCGTGCTTTCCCCCCCTGCCCCCCTTTTTGTTTTAAAGCCGAAATATCCATTTCCCTGAAGAACCAAACCCGTGTATGCTTTGTGTGTCTGTGATTTGAAGCTTTGTAGCAGTTTTCAGTAAGGTGTGAGCACTCACAACAGTCCTTGCCTGTGTGTTTTAACACTTTACAAAAAAACCCCACCAACAAATCGTGAAAACCAGCACAACTCTCAAGTGAGTTTGCCTTTCTGGAAGCCTTTTGCCCAAGATTGTTTTGGAAGTCAAGCCATCTTGCTCCTAGTAAAATTAGTGCAATAAGGCACAAGTTCCATTTTTTCTCACTTGAGCTAAAATGTCCTGACCTCACTGAAACATGACCACCATTAGATCTTTTCACATCTTTCACACTTTATTTAAAACACTTTTCGATGTGCTCTAAATAAAGTTCCTTCCCAACAGGAGTACACATTTGTTTCCATGGTTTATTGATGAGAGATGATTGCACTGAGTGTTACTTTCACAGCCAAAACAGCTTTCTAAATCTGGAAGGTGCTTAAATAATTAAGACTCAATCTGGCTGTTTAAACATAAAAAGTAAGAACTTGAAATGCAAAAAGGGATGGAGCAGGACATAGGGAGTGTAGGCAGAGACAGGCTGGTAGTAGGTGAGGAGTGAGCAGCACCCTGTGTGGGAGACGGATGTGCTGCTTCCTGGTCCCCATGCTATGTCCCACAGGCAGGGGAGTGTGCCCCAAGCCCACCAGAGGCTGGTACGTAGCTGCTGTGTCTCCCCTCACTGTGGAGCCTGCTTTTCTCGCTTGATTGGTGGGGTTTTAGTGAGGCTCTGTATGCCCAGGGTGTCAAGCAGCTGGCACTGGAGAGGTAAGACACAGCTGCTGATGGGGGAAAGGATGAGGCTGGGGGGAATTTTGGCCTTGCCAGCCCAGCTCCAACATGAGACTCCCTGTCCGCCTGCTGAGCTGCTGGTTCTTCTACTTCCTGGCCTCCCCAAAGTGCTCATGTTGTTATCAGTAAGAGAACAAAAGCAAGGTCACAGCATGGGAAATGTCATTTCAGAATTACACATTTGGGGCAACAATTGCCAAACAATACCAAATGTTTTGGCACTAAACATTTAGCATTTAATGAGGGATAGGAGCTGGCCAGTGTAATTTGGGGCTGCAGAAGTACTGAGTCCCAACATCATCCCTGTCCTCTTGGAGCATCTGCAGGTTTGCCAGGAATGAAGACATTGCCATTGACCTATTCACCGAGCACTGATGTAATTGCTGCTGGTATATTTGCTCAGGATGGGCTTCAGAGACCTTGTTATCTGAGTGCAATCAATGAGGCTGGAGTTCAGAAAAGGGCAGATTAAACATTATTAGGGATTTAAACAGAAGGATTGCCAGGGCGGATGTAAAATAAGTTATATCTTGCATTTAGCTTTTACCTGTGTCTCATGACGATTATAATCCTGCCTTTTGAGAGAGAAGAGGCAGAATCTTAGCGCTGTGGAAGGTTGAGTTCTAAGTGACTCAGCCTAGGCAGCAGCAGCAGAGGTGACAGAGGCCTCAGCAGATGGGATTATCCTCACTTTATCAATGGTAATCAAAGGAAAGAGGTTAGATGCTAGTCCTTGAGAGTATGGTAGGAAGTGAACAGCTTCTGAGTGAGTGGCTGAAAGTGGGGTGAAAAGTCAGTGAGGGCTACAGCACTGGGAGGACGAAAGAGCTTGGAGTAGAAGGCCCATCAGCGTAGTGTTTGAAATCAGCCTGGATAAAGGAGCATGAAGTGTGTGTTCCAGGGAAGTGAGCCCAAATGGTCTTCTTTTGGGGATAAGCTACCAAGTCTGTCTTCCTTTTAAAAAATCTATTAGAAATCCTATCTAGTGTAATGAATAGGTCCTTGTTTTGATTAGAAACAAATTAATCCATTTTTTTCCAGAAATAAATTAACAAATTGATTAGACTAAATAACCATCATTTGTCACTCAGTCATTATAACTGGATTTTTCAGTTCTGCCTGGGTTTGCCTTGGCATTTATCCAAGCTGACTGTGGCAGCTCCATGTTCTTTATCAATGAGATAAGTGGGATGTGATTATTGTTCTTCTTAATCAGTAGACTAAAAAATCAGGCTTGAAATTTCAACATCTGTCTCTTCTGAATATGGTGTTTTCTTCTGTTGTGTAGACCACAAATGCTTCATGCTGTTTGTACAACTTTGTCTAACTTTTAAATACTTGATCTTCATAGAAAAAGCTTCCAACTGAGGTTTTCACAATTTTGTCCTTAGCAGGTCTCATAAGCAAGTGACTGGATGAAACTGCTATTTTGAGATTCCAGCACAGAACTGGTGTGAACACACTCACCTGTTCTGAGGTATGATCACGTTACAAACTGGTGTTAACTTTTGAGGATGTTTTTTGCTTTCTGCCATTGAGGGCGAAATTCTCAAAAGCTAGAGTGGAAGAAATTTTTAGTCCAATGTTTTTAGTCCAATTTTATGCATTTTACATTAACGGCAGTTACTTTCCTGCATTTACTCTTCCTCTCACATCTCCCTGCAGCATGCAGTGCTGTAAGCAAATAATTAAATAGAATTGAAGACCCACACTGACTCACCAAACTTGCAGTGTATTTTAAGAGCCAGATTTACCCCAAGAGTATCCCACAAGACCAAAATATTTTGTTTCTTGCCAAATAATTATGGTATTTTCTCTGTCATTGGTGTTAGTATGTTCTCTCTCACCATGCTGCTCATAATCTCAGAGAGAAAAATGTGATTAAAATCCACCCTTGTCAATGCTGCTAAAGCTTTAAATACCCAAGCTGAGAAAATAGAAATCCCCTGGAATCTTGCCACTATATACCAGCTGCTTTGCTCCTCTGGCACTGCTGGGGCTGCTAGTAGGAGATGCACAGAGAATAACAAGGTGTTTCTGAAAAGCAAGTAGTAAAGGAGCCAGGTAGTTCCAAAATGGCTGTGAAGAAAGTAGTTACTTAACCCAGAGGCACCCAGAGGTTAACTCAGTTAACCCATGTGGGTGGTGCCCATGTGTTCTCCTAAGTCTGTCTTCTCTTTTTCAATACCTGCAGCAGAAGTGGCAATCAGTAGTGTCTTGTTTATAACCCTGTACTCAAACCATACCTCTCCTCCTGGAGAAGTGCAAAACACAACCTGCCTTAGCCCTGGGCTTTTGCTGGTGGCTGCAGAGTGCTAGGGAGGGAGCAGGATATAAAGGTCACCCTGGTACACCTTTGTCCCATTGCACTGCTGCAACCCCAGAGAGCTCTGTGAGCCTGGTGCTGCTCTCTCTTTCCCTGTCTGCTTTTGGGTATTCCCCTCACAATTTGGATGCATCTGCAGTTAAGAGTAGAAACTCTTCAAGGGGAAAGTGTATTGTCGCTTCAAGCAGTTTCTGCTGCAATAGAGTGATTTTATAAAAGGTAACGGTGATCGCGGTAGGTGAATAAAGTATGAACTGCATTATTTTGCAGTAGTAATTGGATGCTTGTTCCTTGCCTGTTCCTGCTATGGTGCCTTCCTGTGGACTTACCATACAGATTACAACATCTAATCCTTCAAAACAGTGTGTGTTCTTTCAAAGCATCATGGATCCATCATTGTCCATGGCACCTTGTCACCAATTTTCTGCTTTATCTCAAAACTATTGGGACCAAGATTCAGAGCTGTCATGTTACTCAGTATAAGGGAGCTGGTAAGAGTACAACCCTGTATTTCCATTAAGAGTATTAGATGTTCTGGTTTGAGAAGCAGTTAAGGGCAGCATTTACAATCCCTCTTCATGTGTCCTGCTCCCTATCTTTTTCTCTTTAATTACAGACAGCATAAACTCTTTGAGATAATCTTGTTGTTGAGAGAAAACATTGTCTTACTGCTTAGAGTGCACAGTAAATCATGCTGTCTTAATGCCAAAAAGAGATGTGGGAAAGTATTTTTGTGAATGCTCTGATTTGTCTGAAAACATGTGCGTGGATCTGAATGGTTGTCATTCCACATTGGAATTTTTCAAGTACTTAATCCATTCAAACTGCTTTTTTGCTGGACCTCAATTTACAGGCAATTGATAAAAAACAAAAAAAGGCAAGATGTGGTTTTTCACATTCTCACTGACCATCTTCAGAGAACCCCCCGCAGATGTGCAGCTGAAAAGTGAGTCACCCAAAGCAGTGACTGCTGTTGATGTTTCCAACTCTGCTGCTGCCCTCAGGAGAACTGTGAGGGGACTCTGTGTCAGTTCCTCAGATGTAAGCTGCCAGCAGCACACTGCCAGCTATTGGGAATAATGTTTGATGAGTGATACAGCAACCAATCCAGGTCAGGTCTTGTGTAGGAGGTATTTTAACATAAGCTTACTTCTTGTTAGTTGAAAAGTAGATTGGTTTCCCTAGGAAGGAAGTCTGGTTTAACTTTTTTCTCCAAGGAATAAATTTTTTTCCCAGCTGTGAACAAGACTGGATGTAGGTAGACACTGAGCTAAATAATGGTGGATATTCCTCTCTTCCTCCTTCATTGTTTTCTTGTTTTGACCACTTACACTGTGAACTCAGGGCAGGGACTCTTTCCCACTGTGTGCATGCACAGTACACCTCAAACATTTAGCAGATAGGAGAAGGGTATGGAAATGTCTTAAAGATGCCTGAATCCATTCCCTCACCCTTAGGCCTAGTGAGATTTTCTTAGGCATATCTGAAGATACTAAAATATTCCTGCTGTGCAAGGTTAGCAGCCGAAAAGAACATCCCCAGCCACAAAGATTACCATGTCCCAGCTGTGTATGTTGAGACTGTGCTTGCCAACCAAAGTCATGTTAAAGTCCGCAGGAGGTCGTGATGGGGTCCTGGGAAAGAAGAGGAATTCTTGCTTTGAGCAGAAGCTGCTGTCTCTGGGGGCCGGTACTGCTGCTCTTCAAAGAAACAAGCCTGACTGACACTTCTGAAAATAAATTATATTAAAAACAATGCTTTGGTCAGTCTTATTCATTTCTTCTTGAACCCCTTGCCTTCCTCCAACTCTGTTTAAGCGAAGTATCTACCTGTGACTTCAGCATGAAAAAATATTTAATATACTTGGGTTTGTTTTCAAAACTATTTTTTTTCATGCTGCTGAGGTGACATTTCTCCGAAGACTCTTCTTTTATGAATAAACGCATTTGAGTTTACAGTCCTGTCTTTTAGTTTTACATTTTAATTCAATAAGCCTTACACTTATTTTGATAGCACCTAACATTTGTCCTGTGCATATGGTAAATAATTTGGTCTATAGTCTGAATTCCAAATTCCTGCTTTCATAATTTTTTGCATTTATAGCATTTCCAAGCTGCAGTCCGCTAAAACGTGTTTATTTCTCTGCTGTTATTTTTGTTTCTAGTCCTTTGACACAAATTTCCATTTCAGTACTTGAACAGCCTGACTAACAATAGTTAGGGTTTTCTTGCATTTATTGCACTATTTGAAAAGGAGGATGGCATCATTACAGTATTATAAGAAACTGGGTACTGGCCTTTCACATCCATATCCATCCTATTCAGCTGCAGGGTGCTGATGATGTGATGTGGATTGTGTTGACTGCTTCCCTGAGCAGAAGTCTAGTACATCCGTATCTGTAAGCAGCCACTTTCATGACAATATTGAAATTATGAGATCCAGTCCTTGGTTTTTGTGTGTTCTTATTTCTCCCACATAACTCCATTTTAAATGAGGCAAGTTCCTCCTTTTGGGCCTTGTTACAGTTTTGTCTCTTGCATTTAATTTTTTTTTTCTGGTGATTTCTGTGGTTAAAGTTTCTGCGTCTAAACTTCATCTTATTTTCTGGTTTGGCTGTATCATTGCCTAATAGCTGTTATGACTTCATAACTTTAAATACTAAGTTTGTATCTAATTGAATTTAGAGGCATTTTGTATTCTTCTAGTTGTCTCTTTCTCCTTTAAATGGAAGATATTTGGTATGGTTGGACTAGAGGCTGTTTTTATTTTATTGTTGGAGTAATTTTATGCACTGTATTTTTCTAAAGTTGAAAGTTGCTATGTCTTGATCACTGCTGCCCCCAGCCTCTATATGGAAATGGTTGTTGTGGGATGTCCCTGGAGCCTTTTTTTCTCCTGGATGGCTTCTCTTGTGTCAGAACAAAGCAGCTGGAACTCAGAAATGCCAAATTACTGCTCTTCAATGAATTACCACATTACTTCAATCAGAGAATCAAGTTGTTTGTGCTCTTACTTCCTGCTGAAAATTAGAAATGAAGTATATCAGCCTCAACCTTTGCAGATCAAAGATACCATTTTGCTGGGGACTGAGAGCTTTTAGCTCCCACTCCTGGAAAGGTCGATGGTCTGCTGCAGGCATCTGAGCCCTTACATATATTTTAACAAGAACTAAGTTCGTTCATTGTATACTGAGGACAGTTACTGCTGCTACCAGCTCTCCTTGGCACCAGCAGCTCTTCTAGGCATGTATATGAGAGTGCCTCTGTCCTCATAATTATAGTACTGCTACCAACATGCTATAATTAGACAAGTTAAAAATTGTCTGAGCTCCTACTTAATTGCTGCAACGTGCTAAATTCCAGATGCTGTTATCACTGAGAAAAACCGCTTTGAAGCTGCAGCTCCAGTATAGGCGATATCCTCACACCCTCCTCACCTTTCACTTGAACAGAGCTTCTTTACGTGAACTTAACACACATGGATGGTGTTTGTAAACAGCTCTTCTTCTCTTTTTATTATATACATAATAACCGTTAGAGGCTCAATGGAGTGTACTTTTTTTTTTACATAATTCCTTTATGCCACCTGCCAGCCTTACGTGTCAGGGGTTTTTTTTATTTTATTTCATTTAATTTCATTTTTATTTCATATTTTATCTTTTATTCTCATTGAATATGTGTATTTTTTGTGTTGGAGGCTGCACAGAGTATCCTCTGAAACTCGGGAAGAATAGCCAGTTCACTCCTTTATTCTGTGCGAGGTATGCCTGCTCCTTGTTCCTTATCTCTTGCGGATAGCGGGTGCAAGCTCTGCACAGCTTGGACAAGAGGTTCTAGCTTTGAACTGCTGCCAAACTCTATGAGCTGTCAGCTTTGATGGATCTTGGTTTCTTCAACTTACTTTTATGAGGAAAAAAAAAGCATCATTGAGGCCTATTTGTTTTTTGCCAGAACCGCTCCTCCTCATATCATTTTGACAAGGTAGTTGTTATATCCCTTGTATGGATCATTGATCATGTCACCTTTTATAACCATCGCATTTTTGCTCCAACCCTGCAGTGAGAGCACTAACGACTGAGGAAAGGCAGCTCAGAACTGAGACATCTGCCCTGTTCTCACGAATGCAGTAGCAGGAGAGATTCATCATCAGAGGCTCTCATCAGAAATCCCAATTCTTCACATAGTTTTGAAGCTCCTGGCAGACTTTCTGCTTTAACCCACACGGTAAAGGCTCGTCTAATAACAGCAACAGCGTGGAGCCCATTAAGATCAGAATGGTAAACTAACTGAACCCAGCTCCCTCTTTTGATGGTGGAAAGTTGTCTTCTTTAAGGAAGGCAGGAAAGTGGGTTTCAGTAAATAAAGCTGGCTGGTTTCGGACACTGGAGCAGCAATGCTGGACCCTCAGGTGGGCTGAGGCTGCACACCTCTTCCGCAGCCGAGTTTGCATTGTACCTGCTGCAACGATGTCTCGTCCAATCCACAAGGAGTTCCCATGGGAGCAAGACTACTAACCTCTCCTCCTGCTTCCAGCACAAAGCTTTGTTATGCTTGGACCCTGAGTTTTATTTCAAGATATGGTGCTTGCCTTTCCTCTGTCCTTCCCTCAACCCTAGCCTCTGCCAGACTGACTTAAAAGCTGCAGTCATCTGATTTCTTCTGGAACATTGCTCTGACGAGGAGGCTTAGCATTCCCAGTGCTGGGGCTTAAGAGGATGACTGTCCCCAGGGGTGGCAGGATGGACCACACAGGCACTGGGAGGCTTTGAACTCTACTCTGTGTGTATTAGCACCACGGACTGGTGTCTGTGTTTAATATATTAATCAGTGTTTCTTACTGCGTCGTTGTACTCTACAATATGTAGAATTGATTTGACATGAATCAGCAGGGGAAGCTTATGCATGTGCATAATGTTAGCTTTTTAAAATACTCATCCCTAGCTCCTGATCACAGCACAGCATTGTGCACCTAATAGCCCACACATGGAACAGTGTCAGCAACCTGTCTGGGTAGGGTGCAGTAAAGACCCTGTTGTCCAGATCCTGTTTGATCTTAAACAGGGGGTAAAGGCTTCTGAGAAAATGAAGCTTGGCTATTTAAACTCAATTTTTGCCTGGTGGACTGTATATGTATAATTTTCATTCCTGGAAAACCCCAGAATGCATCAAGCAGACCACAGGTCAGTAAGATGGGTTGCTTACCTTGAAAGCTAGCAACTTCCATGGGTGTCCTAGGAACTGAAAGACACCAGGGGCTGAAAGGGGCTGGAGTAAGTGGCTGCAGGCTTAGCTGTGGAGTAAGTAAAACACTGGACCAGGTTGCCCCAAGAGCTGGTAGATAGTCCATCCCTGGAAACATTCAAAGTCAGGCTGGAGGGGGCTCTAAGCAATCTGATCTAGTTGAAGACCTTGCTGCTCACTGCAGGGATGTTGGACTAGATGACTTTTAAAGGTCAAGTGGGGATTCAAGGGAGAAGATGGGAATGAGGCCTGATAGCAGGGAGAAGACTGAACCATCCCTTCCAGCCTGAGTAACCACTTGTGCTGGATTAAGAGATCATGGAACTACCGTGTCAATTGTCATGGCAGATGCAGGTATGGGTGCTGTAGGCTTACCACAATTTGCTCCTTCTCATGGTCTCCTTTTCTAGAAGGTACCTTGGGTCAGACCTCTTATTTCCACCTCTTGTTTCAAGCAGACTTTTGAAAATATTGACTTCTTTTTCTGCTTTAATTTCCTAGAATGTCTTGAAAACAGACAATACATTTTCTGATTTTATTTTTTTTTTGTATTCTTTTCTCCCCTCCCCCTCCCCACCAGTTAATTTCTCTACATTAGTTCTCTTTCTTTGACTGAATGTTCATGGAGGAAGAAAACCATGCTGTCAGATCTTGTACAACTAGAACTGAAATAAAGTAGCTCTACAACAGCTGGTATTGACTAGACCTCTCTCAGCTTAGTCGTTTTTTCTATTTGTCAATGAAGCCTTAGAGCAAATCAGTGCCGTGACTGGCCCCTGCAAATTGTAGTGTGTCCACAGGTGGTGGGACACGGTGGATCTGCTTCCTAGAGTCTCAGGAATGTTCCTGAGGGTAAGAGACCCCAGAGTCATGCAGCTGTGAAAAACCACCACCTATACGAAAGCTGTCCAGTCCTAGGTACTTTGGGAAATTCATATACAGTTGCTAAAACATCACAGAACCATCTCTATGGGTAATGTTGTAGGAAGGAAACATTTCAGTCAAAAGAGTGATATATTTTTTTGCAACTTATTTAGAAACGTATATTTAGAAGAGAGGGGAACTGACATGGTGTAGGTTTGATGGGTTTCTTTTTTTAAAAGGAGCAGGGCCAAGAGGGAAAGATCTGGTTTATATGTTTACAGAATCAGGGCCCAGCTGCTTCTTAAACTCAAATTGCCATTGATTTTGACAACAGAAAGAAATGAACCTCACATTGATTTACACAACAAGTAGAAAATTGGATTTCATGTGGCAAACTGTTCTTGGATCATGACTAATTCCATCACTCTGGGTAAAAGCTATTAAAAACCCTGTACCTATCATGTTCCCCTTTTAAATGCCATTTTATCTGAAAAACATCCCTTGTTAAGGGAAAAAACCAAATTCTGTACTCAGTTCAGTTTTATCCACTGGACAACACTTCTGCATTCTGTAAAAACTGTAAGCAGATGAGTGAAATTGCAGATACCAGGAATGATGGCTGGGTAGCAGGGTCACTAGGTCAGTGCTTGCCAGCAGACTTGTGATGCAGGGAGCAGCGCTCCCATCGCGGGATCTGCTCAGAGGGCAGCCATGCTGACTCAGGTGCAGGCATTTGGCCCAGCCCTTGCAGGGAAGCTTATGTTTTGTTTTCCACAGCTTAGTCAGTGCTGCCTTACAACCTCTTTGCCTAAGGATGTGCCATTGTGGGCCACTCCCTGAGGTACTTCAAGGCATGTTTTTTGCCAGTGAGGCCAAAAGTTTTGGTTAAAGGCAGGGACAGGTTGCGCTTGGCTTGGTTCAATGCTCCCTCCTCTTCTGGGAGCGCCTGGGGAGGTGCGTAGGGTGTAGCTTGAGCTGTTGATAACATCCCAGCAGATCTGTAGGGACTAATTATTCATGTCATGCCCTCTTCACATTGCTTTAGCCTTAGCTGAGATGCTTGAGGCAAGAGGTGCCAGGGCTCAGCAAGTGTCTCTCTGGGGTGCACGGTGGAGATGGGAAGGCAGCACAGGGCCCCTGGAACAAACAGGAGGGGTGAAGTTCTGAGCGTGGTTTTGAAACAGAAAATAAGGACAGGAAAGGAAGTATCTTATGAGACTTCTGCCAACCTTCTGGACCTTAAGGGAGAAAATCAGTGGCATTATTCTGAGCCTCCTCCCTCTGCTGAGCACAGTATTTGTACAGACTTCCTCTTACCTGTTGGGAAGGGTAGTCGGCTGGGGCTCGATGGACATGAGCCAAATAGAGGTTTGGGACCTAAATTGCCTCCATCCTTGTCTAGTACCTAATCTGTTGGTCTCACCTGTGTGCAGGTCAGTTTGAGTTAGTAACATGAATCTCTACTTGGGATTTTCTACTCCTATTGACTATCCCACTGACTGATGCCTTGTCCAGTCTAATTGTCTATGCTCTTCTAACCATAACTATTGAGTGCACCCTTACAGCCCAACATGGGGATGTTTGAGCCTTGTTCACCAGAGGAATACAGAAATCTCTTTCTGCACACTGTATTTGCATCTCAAGAACAGACTGATCTCTGCGGTCAAGACCAAAGTTCCTCTGTCAGAGCAGTTTGATCCTTCAGATAAAACCAGACCATAAAATCATTCACCCATTGTATATGCAATTTTTTTCAACACCAATACCAGCATTGCTGGCCTCTCTCTGCAGGTACTTTCAGAACATCCTCTTTTTCTTCTAAATATATGTACTTCCTTCCTGTGCCTCCCTCCTTTTTACGTTATATGATATCACTAAAATAACAATTATTTATGGTGATGGCTGTTCAGCTTAGTTAGCTGAGAAAAAGAATCAAAAAAGAAGGTCAGAAAGTAAAACTGAAAGCTGATGGAACAATGGAAAGAAAACAAAAGGAAGTTATATTAAGGGCAAAGCTGAGGAGCAGAAAGAAATCAGGTAAGGTTTGAAGGTATGGTTACAAGGGAATGCTGCCTGGAAAAGAAGGTGACATTTTGAACAATCTAAATAAACTGTAGAACTGTAAAGAATACAGCCATTCACATCAAATCTATTGTAACATTCTCTTTTTGAAACACCCTGGTGGCAAACCCCAGAACCATGTCTTATTTTAAAACAACACCAAAGTTGTAAGCTTAACTTTCTTGGAAACCTTTGCTACCACCAGCAGTCCAGCCAGCTGAAGGCCAACCATCTTCCCGGCTTCACCAAGCACCTGAATCCTCCTACTGCCAAAGAAAGGCAAAAGACCAGAAGGGAAAGATGCCAGGGGCTGTCACCACTTCTGCTCAGCTCTCCAGCTGGCCATGGTGCAAAGAGCAAATGGTGGGAGAGCTGCTGAGCATTGTAGGAAACACAGCACCCTGTGCTCCAAGCCCAGCAGCAGCTCATCAAAGAACCCTCATCATTACTGATCCCTGGTGCCTTTTCTGTAGAGTGCTAATCATCATCTGGGCAGTTTTCCAGCCCACATGATTGCAAACTGCCTGCTGAAATTACTTCCAGCAGTTTGAACTGAATTTGGTATCTTTCTGCATGTCCTAGGAGTGCTGGGGAGATGTCTTCACATCATGTTGTGACTGCAGGTCCCGACTGAAGGCATGTCGGTGATGTCCTCCTCCCTCTACCTCTGTCATTTTTCTTACGTCTTAGATCAAGGTGGTTAATAATGTTGCAGTGATTTCAGATCACACAACTGGAAATTGCTTTCAAGGTTCAAAATTTAGTCTTATTAAGAGCTATGTGCTTCCAGACAGAAGAAATCCCTGCATATAAGTGCTACCTAGTATTTAAGGAAGTGTAAGTGCAAGAAATTTGTCAGAAGTGCCTTGGCAGGTTCCCAAGTGACAGCTTCCATCGCCTGTTTGCTGTTAGCCCGCGGGATGATCATGAAAAACCTGTTGGCTGGAGGGATGTAAATAACAAGTCTTCTCTCACAACTGCCACAGGCAAAGGCAGGGCAGGACTCATCCATGCTACAAGCAAGGCCCCTGGCAGCAAGCCAGGGGAGCCTGCCTCCGCTGCACTCACTCCCAAAATCCTGGCACTTGCCTGCTCGGGTCCCACTTTGCTCTTCCACCTCTCCGCAGGACCATAAGCAGAGTGTCTACAGTCCTGAATTTTGCTTGTGCTGATGAGAAATCTGGAGCTGCTGTCATGTGCTCAGTTACTGAGTTTGAGACTACAAATGGTAACTCATTAATCTCAGTACTTTACCCTGTGCATACTACTACAAGAAAAGGGATCAAATTCTTCTACTGGCTCTGTTTGGGCAGTTGCACAACTTCCAGGAGATTAGGTGAGGGGAGGATCTGGCCCCTAATCTACCAGGAGACTCCTAGTTGCTGTTCAGAGCTCCTCCTCCCAAATCCTCTGAGCTCTCGGGCAGTTTTCCTGGTGCAAATTGCCTTGAAAGTATAAAAATAGAGTAATCTGTTGAGGCAAGCTTGGCTGAATGTTTCATTGTTCCTTTGTTTCTAAACACGTGGAAGCTGATTTACTTCTGCTACTATCCAGTTAGAGAGGAACAACTGCTTAAAAAAAAAACCCCTGGGAAACACAAGGGAAAACAGTTCTGGTTTAAACACGAATGGCCATAAGCCTAACGAGAGCCACGTCCGACAAAGAAGAAAAACTAAATGGATTTATTCCAGCTATCTATACAGTAAACTGTATGTTGTAAAATCCATAAGAACAGATTATTTTCAATGCATATTCAAAAACAGTGGCATTGGTAGCAGGGAGAAAAAGTATAAAGCTTTGCTGGGGGAAAATGGAAATGGCACTTCCCGTCTTTTTCAGTGAACCATTCTCCAGCTGTGGCAAACAGCGAGGCGTGGCCAGGGCACACTTGCATTTCTCCCAATAGCCATGTTTCCATTTTCCCCTCCCAGCTGTAGAGTTCAATGCTTGCTCCGAGGTCACTGAGTAAGCCTGTTAGACAAGCACGAGGTATTATTAACATTGAAATATTCCTGAGCTGTTCCTGTGATATTTTTACAATACTACCAAGGATATGCTAATGCAATATTTCTTTCCAGTCAGATATTGCAGAAGCCAAAGATACAATGATAACTACAAATACATTTTGTCATCCACATAGGGCTGTACTGAAAGTACAAGAATGAGCTCTAATACCTGCACACTCCTGTGCTTGATTTCTTACTCTTTCTTCCAGAATCCACAAGAAATTTAGCTTGCAGCAAGAGGTAATTTTGGGTTTGCTATGAAAATAGCATAAAAGAATAGTTTTCACCTTAAAATCTCAAATTGTTTCCTAATCTTGACTAACAGAAGGTGAGACTAATTTAAGAGAGAGCACTTAAAGCACTTTATGACCTAATTACACTTTTGTGTCCTCTGGCTTTTAAGAGGCTTTAAAAGGTGGATACACTGCAGGCTATTTTATCTTGCCAGAAAGATGTGTGTGTAAGTACATATGTAAGTAGTGCAATAACCACTGTCTTCTGTTGCCACCATTTGAAATTTTATGCCATTCCCTTACACCTTCTGTGAAAGGGACTGTTGAGGACGGGGCCTAAATGCAGTCACCAACTGTACTTTTGAGATTTTGTGAAGGGTGAAGCTTTTATCAAAATTAAGCTTTTTGTGACTTTTGTATTGCTTTCCCTGCTCTTTTAAAATGCACAGTTCAAATGCAACATTAAGAAGGGGTGAACGCTCCTCAGAAGCAGCTTTCTATCTCCACGTATTTGATACTAATATCTGCTGTAGTGGAAAGGACTGGGCAGCGGGAAAGCATGCTGTACTCTTGGTCTGCCTTCCTCTTTTAAAAATGTTAAACAAACTTTTTCCCAAAATGTATTCAGTGTATTTGCAAAGGACTTTAAGGATATTGCCTTCATACATTTAAACAAACCCTGAGTGCAGGTGTAGGTTATGTAACATCACCAGCAAATGCATAAGCAGGCAAGAACAACAAAAGATAATCTGTTTACCCATTCCAATTGTAAAACCCTCCCGCTGGATGACTCTCTGCTGTCACTTATTGTCTGTGTAATGCTGAGGTAACCTCAGTGCTGGAACTCTGCATTTATAGCACAGGTCAGAGAACCCAAATTTGGCTGCCTATCTCATGTTAATTTAAAATGCTCTGGACATCCATTACTGTCAGGCAATGGTTTGCATGGCTCTGCACAGTCTTCATAGATAACACATCTCTGCTTTGAGGTGTGAGTTTGTTTTAAACAAATGCCATATAAGGGCAAAAGTGGGGAGCGAAGCATTAGGTCAGTAGCACTGGAAACATGTCTTGCTCTGGAAATTCCTGTGAAGGAAGAGGGGAAGTGCATTTGAGCTTAGAAGATCAGGAGGGTTTCTCCAAGTACTGCAAACGATCTAGGAAAAGGCACCAAACTGAAAGCTGAAAGCAGGCATCAGCAGAAATGAGGATATGAGGACATCGCTCATCATAAATTTGAAATATAAGGAGATGTGAATGCTCTGTTCTAAATTAGCTAAAATCAAATTGTTGATGTGACTACCTGTCTGTCATCTGACACAGGTAAAGACCCCACAAAACATTCATGGATACAATCAGATTTGATGGTACAAATTTGAGGAAGCATGATAAATCCCATTAAAACTCCTTTGTCTTCTGTCCTTTCTCCTCCCCTCTGTGCTCCTCCCGCTCTTTGTGTTTCTTCTTTCCACCAGTCATTCCACCTCAGGCCTTCAGAGGAAGAAAGATCTGCTTTTCTGCTGCCAGCTATACTCTTACCCCTGGCTGCAGGTTGCTACCAGAGGTAAAAGGTGTGAACTTCTGGCAGCCCTGAAGGCTACCAGAGGTGCTGGCTTTTTTTGTGGGTCCTGAGTACACCCAGAAACAGAGGAGCAGGGAGTCAGGGAGAAGGGACACCTTCCCTGGAGATATCCACCTTCTAAACAACAGGACATGCTCCTTACATCCTCTCTAAACTTTCTGATGCAATATTTAGGGCCCAACAAACTGTTGCTTGGAGAAGATCCCTTTCTGCTATTAGACTGAGATCCCTTTTAGTCTGTGATATTAGTGTTTTCTCCTTGGCAGATGTGGATGCTGAGGGAAAGAACACAAGAAACAGCCGCTGCAAAATGATCCTTCCCTGACATATTTACCATGTTCCAGAAGCCTGTGTTTGTGGATTTCCTTGGACAGAGATGGTACCCAGACAATGGTAACCAGAACACTGAATATTAAACCAGATAATAATAATAATAATGACAATGATGATGCCACTATGCTAGCTACTGTAGGCACATCTTTTCCATTAATTTGACTGATCACCTGGCAAGCCCTTTCATATTTTGCAGTGATCAATTCTGCAATTTACTAAAATGATTTAATCACATGTATCCCTATCATGTTTACCCACCAGACACCTATTCTCCAGGACAACAATTTTTAACTTACTCTGTCTCCCTTATTATGAAAGACCTTCTATTTTTCTGAAAATTGCCTTTTGGCCTTGGCCATCGCTTGCTCTGTTTCTGTGCTTTGAGATTAGGCAGGAAGAAGTGAAGATGCAGTAGTGAAGATGTCAGCACAATGCATATTCGTACATAGGTTTACAAATATCTTCTGTTTTGTTCTCTGTGGTATCAAAGTCCAATAAAGAGGATGGAGAATTTCCATCCTGTCCCCTCTCTCCACCAGAAACCCTTTAAAAACTATGTTGTGGAATTGGTGTAGGTACTCTGTGTGGAGATTATGTGGACTTGAATCCTCAGAGGCAGCAGCGCATCTGACCTTCCACTTTTTAGAAGTGCCCTAAACACAGGGATCTGATAAGAACTTTGGAGCTAAGCCCTTCTCAAAAAACAGAAAGTGACCACTATTGCAATTCGTGGATTGCTTATTGCTTACCTTCCAAACTGGGAAGTCCCTCTGGGACTTGGACACTCCTGATTTGGGCAGTGACTGGACCTACCTACCCAGGTCTCTTGGTGCTCTCCTCTGTCTGGAGAGCTGTGTGCTGAGATGCCTGGCAAAATTGGGAGGTCAAATATGAGATGAGTCTGAAGCTCAGATCCTTGTAGAGGACAACAAATGAGCAAGGGTCTGATGGCTCAACCCATCTTGGAAAAAAAAAGTCAACATAAATGGACTTTTATGACTCCTGATCTAGGTAAAAAAATTGCTGTAAGCCTGCAAAAGCCCAAGTCCATGTTAAGATCACTGGCACAAGAACATAAAGCTTCAGCTGCGCTGTCGCATGGCTGCAGGACACAGCCACCAGCACAGTGCTGCATGACCCAGCTGCTTCCCAGCCTCACCATGAGAAGCTCCCTCTCCTCAGCACCAAGTCCTGATGTTTCAACTGAGGCCATTTCCATTTTACCTCAGAAATGCTTCATTTTTTTGTTTGTTTGTTTCAATCTGCCACAAGAAAGAAACAGAGAGAGAATGGAAATTCCTGCTTTTCTTGGGAAGAAGGAATTGCTAGGCTTTTTTAGCCTAGAAAAGAGTTGCCAGTTGCATACCCAAAACCTGTTCCACTGTAGCCAGACCCAGAGAAGTTCCTACCTGCCTTGCTGCATGCCAAAGAAACAAGCTAAGAATATGAAAGCATTCCTTGGCAATCACTTGACAATGTCTAAATTGAAAGGAGTGGCTCAAAATTAGGGAGGCTTTTTTTTTTTTTCTGAATTTTCTTTTAAAAATAAAGTTTTGCAAAGACAAAAAGATCTTCCATTCCAACTTACATGCCAGCCTTATATCCCTTGAACCATCAGGTACTATCAAACGCTCCCTACTATCTACATCTTCCCTGGCTTTCTTCTCTTCTGCCCATTCTTGGGTTGCCTCCTGATTATCTCCTCAGTTTATCAGATGGGTTAACCCTTTGGTGGTTTATCATCATCTTCTCACCACCCACCACCCCTACATGTCCTGCAGGTCCCCATTTCAGCTATTCTCCTGTCTCTGAATAAAAGCAGAATTTCCTTTGCTTCTCTCCTCGCAGACAATTTACAGCTCACTTACTCTTTAGGCCAGACCAGCCTTCTTCTGCACACACTGAAATCTGAGCTGCCAGATAAACTAGGTTTGGACAAACTGGAGCTCTTCAGTACCTCCCTCTTTTCCTTCTTCTTCCTTTTTTTTTTTTTTTTTTTT
>VXAY01004712.1:361288-398796 GCA_013399855.1 Oxyruncus cristatus | reverse complement strand
TTTTTTTTTTTTTTTTTTGTGAACCATGGACAAAAAAAAGGCCACATGCAATTTTGCAGCTTGTACACTCAGTCCTCATGTCCAGGCTGCCTAAGCCTTGCAGAGTCTTCCTTCATAATGACAAGTAATGAGGCATTTTTAGAAGACTATTGGGTGGCTCATGCCTGTGTCTGCCTTCACAAGTTTTTTGTCTCTCTTCCACCACTTGGGCAATGGAAGCAGGCCCAGCTTTGCATCCTATGGGTGCAGGGCTGCTGACATGGAGATGCAGAGGGGCAGACAGGTAAACAAAGTAAAATCAGGTGGCAGAGTTTATGCAGGAGCAAAAGAAGCAGCTGGACAGGATACTTAGCCATGGAGATGTGCTACCTGGGGAGAGGAGCAGGGAGGCAGGGTGTGGTCCTGAAGAAGAAGGTGAGGCTGGCAGAGGGAAATAGTGATGAAACTAGCCTTTTCCCCTGGAAATCATCTTCGCAGTTCCTCTCAACTAGGTTTAGCTTTGTTTCTTAGAGCAGGCAGAGCTCATGGGAGCACTAGGACAGAGGAGCTGGGATATGATGAGTACATGTTATTGAGATTTTTTTTCTATTCATATCCCCACAGAAATCATCAGGCAAGTCACAGAACTGGGAACTTGGTGTTATGTCAGTGTTTTCTGCCCCATTGAAAACATTTTTTAAAGTAGCTGCTAAATCACCAACTCCTATTGTTGGGCCTGTCATAGCAGCTGATCTTCAACTGGAGGTTTGCCATGAAGACACAGCACTAGTATTTATTGATTTCGGGGCTATCTGTAATGTCCTCTGGGAGGTACATGCCACCTGTGGTGTCCCAGGACACAGCCCATAGATGTCTTTTCATGACAGATACCAGAGAAACACAAATCTGGCTGATTTTGAGCCAGTGGGCTCCACCAGTAAAAGTTGTTTACAATGAAGTAGCTAGTACAGACCAAGTTTATACACCCTTTGTATTTGTTGATGATAAAAGATAGGAAATGGGTGTATATAGGCTGTCCCTATGTCATCTCTTTCAAACTCTGGGCACAGCTGAGGAAAAGTTGTAAAGAGAGAGCAGTTCTATGACAAAATCTATCATAATGCTTTTCACTTCAGTTGCAGTGAGAGCATCAGACTCAACACCTCACTTCATCCTGTGGGCACGTCTAGAACAGCACCATTCCTCTGGTTGCTGTACGTCAGCTCTGTGGTGTTGTAGCACATCACTGCAACAGCAAACTTGGCACCAAAGTTTTCACATTGTAAAACTCTGTTGGCTGCATCAGGACAAAAGGGAGATAAAACCTCCCTTTCAGGATGGAAATAGAGCTGGAAAGAGAAAACTGTTCTGCTGACATCCAGACTGCTGATGTGCCTGGCAGATGATCCCTGCTGGACAGCATGGTCCTGGAGGATGTGTTCTTCTCCTCTGGAGAACAGCTTGCCCTGGTATATCTTGAAAACCAGTCCAGAGCTTTGTACAAACATACAAGCATAGAAGGCACACAGTGAGAAACATGGCAGCCTGCAAAGCTTTTTCGTGGATATTCTTGTTGCACAGTTGGAATCCTCTGAGTTTCCTTTCTGTTCTGTAGATTTTGCTTTTCCAAGGTAGGATAAGAAATGCTTTGTCCTGGCACTGGGTTGGGACTCAGGGCAAGCATCACACTTTATCAGCTCAAGGCAAGGCCAAACATGCCACACTGCTGGAAGCCAGAGTCACAGCTGGAGGGACCGGGGTGGGTGCGTGGCTGCCTTCTCCGGTCCTGGCCATGCCACCTCTTTGCACCGCTGTGGCCTGAGTGGGAATGGTCAGGCACTGATGAGACCACATGTGCTGGGATGACTGGGAAGTAAAAAGTCAGGGACATGTGGGCACTCGCTTCTGGAGCTCTGCTTTTCACATGTGCCTCTGGAAACGGCTGAATCCCTTCCCCAGCAGAAGTTTTGGGATGTGTGCCAGTCGGGCTGCACTGCAAGTAAAGTGAAAAAGACAAAAATCTGAAATATGCCGATTTGTGCCACTCTCTGTGGAGCCTGGGCATATTTTTTTTAAAACAGTGAAATTTGTTGCCTAGAATTGATTATTTTAAGAGCAAGAGCTAACTGCATTTAAAAGGGGAATTCTCCTCCTCGCCTCACATCGTTGTTCAGGAGGTGTCTGGAAGTAAGAGGGATATTATATATTTTAATTTGGACTCTGGTAGTTTTGCTCTCAGCAGTGCAATTGTATGGCTGAAACAAATGTTGGAAAGGGACAGACTGGTCTGTTTTCAAGCCTGTGCCACAGAGTGCCTTTAAACACATACAAAGGGTCTACCCTGCTCATAGAGCATCTACACAGCACGTCTGCCTGGAGGTCTCCCGTCTGGGGTGACTCCCGGGCAGCCTCATCACTGGCTTCAGCTTCCCTTCACGCCTTCCCGATGGGAATGCAGCAGGCGAGGGTTGTGGAGTCACCGTGGCTGAGTGACCCCACCGCGACACCGGGACGGGAGGAGTTTGCACCGGCTGCACGGGCTGGGGATAAGCCCATGAGTAGCAACTCAGGCATAAATCCACAGAAGATTTTGACTTGGAATGCCGCTGTGGCTCTGTCTCCTTTTTCGCTTTATTCCCCCGAGAACAGCTATTTTCTCTTCCAGCGCTGCCTTTTACCTTACGAGGACACCTAGGGCTGGCCCTGGGCTTAGCAATGAGCTTCGTCTAACCTCATCCCCTAGCACACATCCCCCCGAGCACACCCCAGCGGGAACCCTGCCTGGTTTTCTGCTCTCTGTGCCGAGGTTATTTCACTTTGTTGGTGATGTTCACACTGCCGAAGCTCAGGGATCAATCACATCGGAGTTCATATTACATTGCTCTGTTTCATCCCGTCGGGGTGAGAAACAGGCAGAAGTGGTTTTGGGATCAGTGGTCCGGTTTGTGTCCAGCCACATCTCCTGCTCTCCATAGTCTGGGGTGGGGTCTGGAGAGCTGGCTGCCGTCTTGGCTTGTCTCCAGTAACGTCCCATGCCATCCTCTGTCCTCCTTCTCTGTAATATCAGATGCCCTGCAGCTGATACCAGAGGGATGAGTAACACACAGGAATGCTGCAGGGTGGGATGAAGGGTAGGAAATGTGGTGATGCCAAGCCTTGCTTCTCCTCAGCAGAGAGGTTTTGTTTTTTTCTGGAAGGCTTTCCTGTTTTTCATTAGGCAGCCGTGTGACGGTCTCTGGGCAAGGAGTCCTAGTCCCATACACTGCCAAGAAAAACACGGCAAGTTCTTGGCCTCTGAATGCCCATGTTGTGAGTAAGCTGGCAAGGATTAGATGTCCAGCTCTGCCTGTGCATGCTCGGATGGGAACAGACTGGGAGGCATAGAGTCCAACACAGGAAATGGCTGAAGGGAAAGAAAAAACCTAACTGAAAAGTGTTGGAGAACTTGAGGTCATCTTGGCACAGATGCTTCCCTAGTGCAAATCAAAGAGTGAGGAGAAAATGCGATGTCTCAGAGATGGCTTCTCGCCTTCATTCTTTCCTCCTCGCTGTCCCCAGCCACCTCTTCTGAACATGACCTGCCAGAACAACATACAGCAAGCAACTCCTTGCTGCCACACAGACTGGCTGTAGTCAGATAACAGGGCACTCTTTCAGATCTTCCATCAAAATCTGTACCGTCATCCTGTACTATCAGATAAAAATCTGCTTACTTTTGATCTAATTGCATTTAATAGGAGCTTGGATTTTTCCACAGTAAGAACAGTTGTTGCTTAAATATTTTATAAACTAGCATTTTTCCAGCCAGAATACAAACACTTAGAAGTCAATGATGAGGAGCCATCATGCACCAGCATTATTTTTGAGCACAATGTCTCTGGTTATTACCTTCACTTTCCTTCACTGGGAAGTGAAGGAAATTCACTTTTTACCTTCTTACTGTCAGCATGATTTTAGATTTCCCCTTGGACCATGTCCCAGGGGTAGTTTTTTAGAGAAACTTGGAGATACATAACTAAATTCAAGGGCTAAATTAACAGACTGTTTTATAAGAGTGAGAAAGTATAGCCATTTGTTGCTTAACATAAGCCATAGTGTATCACACAGCAACTTGTAGCTAGCATCTGTGGACAGTTACGCTCTTCTTCTGGGAAGACATTGGGCTTTTCAAAGGGAGATGAGATGCTGCCAATCCCATCTCTACGTCCTCACGCAGGGATGGCAGGGTGAGTGGTGCAGCAGCAGGACCCCCCAGCTGCAGGGCGCTCCGTGGGGCTGGTGCCAGCACCTGGAACCTCTCAGTGGCTCCAGCCTAGTGTGGTACGAGGGGAGACCTCATTATTTCTGTTCAGCACAGCGGTATCTCATCAAGAAGGACCCAGAAACACCCCAAGCAGAGCGTGGCTCAGCAGTGCTGCCTGCAGCTCTGCGGGGTTCACTTTCAGGTCTACCCAGCTTACATCCTTCACACTCCCCTAGTTTACACAACCTAGTTGGGATGGAGTAAGTAAAATAAATCAGGGGCATTTTCAGGAAACAATCTCTAATATAACTTTTCCAATATGGTCGGAATAAATATTTGATAAAGTCCTACTATAAACCAGGTGGGCTTCTGTCTTATTCCAGTGAACAGTGTATTGGGTTCTTGTGGCAAGGTTTTGGTATAAGGGGTGGCTTCTGTGAGAAGCTGCTAGAAGCTTCCCCCTACGTGTGACAGAGCCAATACCAGGTGGCTCTGAGATGGCTGCAAAGTAAGATACAGGCAGGCATCTCCAGAAATAGCAAGGCAGTGGAAAGAATTCAGAAGTTTATTTAGAAGGCCAGAACACGAGAAACTAACAAATACTTCACAGTGCTGTTAAGCACTGGGCCCCAGGGAAAAAAAAACAAGTTCCTGCCCTCTCCAGGGCCTTTAGTATCCTCTCTGTTTCCTCCCCCATCTTCCAAGGCCTCTGTACATGTCTGTTAGGGTTATCTCTCTCCACCATAGCAGAGAGAGATAACACAGCTCTCTCTGCAAACCCCTCTGGACTGCAGAAGGGAAAAAAACCATCACACCCTCTTGAGAAGGCACTTTGCAGGCTTCCTAAGTGAAAATGAGTTACAAATTCTTCTGAATTTTTCTTCTTACCATTACAAATTCTTCTGAAAGCACAACTATTCCCTACACTGGCCAAGGCTGAGACCATCAGCAGTGATGGTAGCACCTCTGGAATAAATTTATTTAAGAAGAAGGGAAAAAACTGCACTGCAGCTGGAAGAGAGGAGTGAGAACATGTGAGAGGCACAGCTCTGCAGGCACCAAGGTCAGAGAAGGAGGGGGAGGAGGTGCTCCAGCTGTGGAAGCAGATCTTTCCCTGCAGCCTGTGGTGAAGACCATGGTGAGGCAGGCTGTCCCCCTGCAGCCCATGGAGCTCCACTGTGGAGCAGATATCCACATGCAGCTCCTGGAGGACCCCACTGAAGCAGATGGATGTCCAAAGGAGGCTGTGATACTGTAGGAAGCCCACATAGGAGCAGGTTCCTGGCAGGACATGTGGCCCCACAGGGGATCCACAGTGGAGTCCTCAGTTTTGAGATTTAGTTTTTATTTCTCATTACACTACTCTGCTTTGATTGGTAATAAATTAATTTTTAATGTGCTGCTACCTACAAGCCCATCGGCTGGGGGTCCCACTGGCTTCCTAGTACCTACCCAAGTTCTTTGGAGCTCCACTGGCATTCTTAATGCTGTTCTACAGCTCAGGACCCCAGAGACAAACCAAGAAATTGCCCCTGAGAGGAGGTGATGTAAGTTCACTGAGGCACAGCAGTGCATTTATACTGCATGCAACTATATGTAGCAGAAAAGGAGGGAGGTTTGGGACCAGAAACTTAGGACACTGCAACTTGCTTTTAATGCAAACATCATAATTCACACTAAACTTCGAGACCCCAGGGAAGAGCACAGCAGAGCAGAAGTCCGTGGGGTTTAGCCCCAGTGGAAGGGAGAGGTACGAGTTCTGCTGCTGCCATCTCCACGGCTCTGCTCAGTGATTGCAGGAACCGCCACCAGGAGGCACCAAGGACAATCACCCACACACCAAAACCCAGGATGATCTCGATACTGGTCCACAGCCATCAAGAAAAGCTATGCTGTGGCACTCACAAGGATTTGAGTTTCACTGAGCTGTTTTACCCAACTGTTGTGGACTTCAAAGGAAGGTACAGATAACACTTTAAATTTTTCCTAAATGAAGTGATGGAAAACAGCCACGGAAAACCCTGTTGCTGTCATAGCTATGTACAGAAAACACTGCATGAGTGGGGAGACTGAATCAAAACCAGTTTGGATGCTCTTATTGGGGATTACAGCCCTAAATTTGCCAGCTATAGCCCTGGAGCTCTAGTTCTGTATAGGCTTTAAGCAACCATGGCTCTCATTGCAGCCAGTCCCATCCAGCACCAAATTCTTGTACCACCTTTGCCAGAGTAAGCCCATGGTTCCAGCATGTTTTCAGAAAAAACAAATTTTCAGGAGGGTTTGCAGAGGGATTTTCACTTATTTGGTACTGCATAATCTTAACAGAGCTGTTTAATTTCTCTTTGCCTCATTGCCCCTTATTCTTCCCTGATTTCTTCTGTACAGTTCAGAAAGCACTTTGATGTCTCGTAATGTTGTGTTTTGGTTGTTTTATACCAATACAATATTTTGATTATATGATGTTTTACATAAGAAAAGGGTATGGACCACTTTCCCCTCACCTGAGGAGTGGGGGATGCAGGAAGTGGCTGCCCTGGGGGAATATCCAAGGCTACCAGTGTTGGCTCCCACCCGACCTTTATATGTCAAAGACACCATAATTCAGTTTTTAAATTGCAGCTCATTGAATTCTGATAGAGAAAATGTAAAGCATATAAAACATAGTCAGAGGGGGAAAACACAATATCCCACCCTCTAGCTCACAGTGATGCTGTGCAGGCTGTAGGAGGGCAGTTGGGGGAACTGGGAAGTGACCTAGCTGTGGAGGACAGCTGTTCCCTGGCATGCCCTTGCCTTGCCTTCCCTTCCCAGCAGCTTGTGTGATGCTCTGCTTCCCACTTGTGGCTAAAATAGTGTCGGTGACCCACCAGGGCTGGGGCTATTGCTGAGCAGGGCTTGCACAGTGGTAAGGCTGTTGCTGTTTCCCACTCTGTCCCTGGCTCTTGGAAAAGGATTGCAGAAATCCTTTCCTGCTGAAACCCAGCTCACACCATCTAGATAAATGCTGCAATAACCTCAGCTGTCACAGCTCCTGGGACCAACTTCCTGTGCAGGAGGAAGACACCACCTAGCAGGAGGTGCCTCTCCAATTTGCTGCAAAACCACATCAGTGCATCAAATACAACCCACTTTAAAACAGTAAAAAAAATAACTGCAAACAAGACACTTCAAGTGCAACTTCCACAAGCTGCATGATGCTAGTTTCAGAGGCCAGGTTGCTTTTACAGGACCAAAGTATTGTATGAAGCTCTTGCTGCACCACTTCCAGAAGGGCAAGCGGCTTGCAGAGCTCTGTGCACACACAGAAGAAGCCATGTTTTAAGGATTTAGGCCATAATAAAAGCATGGCTAAAATAATCCAGAAATAAATACACTTGTACATAAGTACTATGACCCTCTAGAGAAAACTGGCATCAGAGTACTGTTTACAGCATCAAGACCTCTGGGAATCACAACAGGATTTAGCTGAAAACTGAGTGGAAGGCATGAAACTGTATTACTGGGGCTGAACTGGGGCCAACATATTAGCAGTCACAGGACGTGCCATGACTGATGTACTCCTAAAGTATTTGGACAAGGAATCAATCACAGTTCACCTCAGCTACCTGGTGCTTCTTCCCCTCCCTTTTTACTCAGGTGAGAAAGGTCATTAATCCCATGAAAGCACTTGATGACTGCAGGACCAACAATCCCAAATTCATAGCTCAAGGGAGTTCCTCATGGTCTCTTCAAAAGGTCAACCAGAGCTTGAGGCTTGCCCTAGCGTTTGCTTCCCCACCTCAGAGTGGGTGCAGACACGACAGAGCCACCTCTCACGTATATTCAAAACCAGTAGCAAAGTTTGCCTCCCCTCCCTTCAGCAATTCTGGTTTGCCCTGGTGAGAGCCCTCACTATGCCACACGGCAAAAAACAGGCTGGAGCACATATCTTAACTCTTCATCTCGTGAATGTAAACTGCTTAGATGCTGCAACCATGGATGTCTCAACATCCACTCAAACAGCAGCAGCTCTGTGTTTGATGCCTCTCATCCCTTCTGAAAATATGCATACAAGAAGTCATGAGGGAAACTTCCAGCCACAACTTTTAGGGCATCCTGACAAAATGTTCTCTCACTTACAGAACACATAGTAGGCCAGAAATGTAATTTAATATCAACTGAAAGGGAATAAGGACAGGTATTGATGCAGTACCAGCAGGAAAGCACTCTAACTATTTTTAGGGGTCTTCCAAGCATAGTGCCTCATGCTGTGCAATCAGGCAGATGCTACCTTGACAAGGGCAAGGATTTCTCTGTTGCAGAGGTGGCAGGATCATTTGCCCTTAGTCCTGAGAAGCTCCACAATGAAGACAGTGAGTCTGAATGAGTTGTACTTGGCAGGTACACAACTCCTTTTTTGAATCTGAAAACGTGGGCTCAAGTCATGCGAGTGACTAACACATACTGCAAATTTTATTTTTATTTCCTTATTACAGAAACTAAATCAGTATATGCCTACATCTTAAGTAAAACAAATTCACCACTGCAGAAAAAGAGCATTCTTTTTATTCTCTAAAGAACACCTGTGAACACAGAACAAAGTCTAATTCAGTACATAAAAGCTTCTTCTTAGTGCACCCCTTCATTGCAGTTTCTCCATTAGTTCTTTAAAAAAAATCATTACACCTCAGGTATTTATATATGCTTGCATTGAGCTTTGCATCATCTACCCATAATGCAATTCACATCTAGAAGTCAGTTAAGAAGCTAAATCAAAAAGGCCCCTTAAGTTTATTTACAGTTGCAATGGCTAAATTTTAAATACTTTACAGTCACTCCCAGCACCAAATTCAAAGGATTAGTGCATTCCAAAATTTCTCTTTATAACTATTTTCTAGAGGGGATTAAGTTGTCCAAAACTACAGCTATGCAGGTACCCTCAGCTACCAACATAATGCACCTTTCAGGAAATCAACATGCTGACAAAAATATTTATAATAATGAATGACAAAACGAGAAACTCAACCTTTATGAAGAATGGACATGAGTTTGGTTTTGTGCTGCAGTCACTGTTGACTGTGGGAACATCAGCAATGTGGGAGAAACAGGAATCAAGGAATGCTGAAGTCTGAGTGGGTGTCTCTGGTTCCTTTGTGAAGAGAACTTTATGCTCAGGTCTCATTTCCTCCTCTATTTCATCACATCTCCAGTTACTACTTTTTTGTTAAATCATTGGGTAAAATTTCTGAACTGTGATAACACACAGATTTATTTCAGAGGGGAAGAAAATAATGATGTATCTGCAGGCAGGGTGACTTGCATTATCTTAATAAAGACAGACCTGTTCCTCGGAGTTTACAGTTTACAAGTAGATGCAGGTCTTGTGGCAACTGAGAAACTGCTGTAAAGATTAACAATTAGGATGCACATGCATTTATCTGTTCTTACATTCTTTCAGAACCCAAATGGAAGGAAGAAGTTTCTGTGGTTCAGGTAGATCCAGAAGAATTGGTTTTTCTTATGCCATAAGGTAAATTACTTAGCACATTCCAGGTTAAAAAAATTACAGTAAACATTCAGTAACTGGAATGCATATAATATACAAGTACCATTACATTTACAAAGCTGTTCAGGGTGATTTTTCTTTCTAGAATAAGCATAAAAAAGTTCCAAGCTAATTCACAATAAATTTAGTTACAATGTTATTAAAATACATTGATGTTAATCATAAAAATATTTTACTATTTACATGTATATTGTATAAACCTTAGCAATAAGAATATGCCTATTTCAGGATGCCTTAAACGAATATTTAGGCAGATCGGCCCATTTTATAGTGCAGTAACCCTGTTTTGGTCTTCACACCATGAAACTGTACCAGATTCACAGCTAGTGCTTTGCTAAAGGGCTTAAACTTTTTTTATTTAAGAAGCATTCATTCATTACAAAGAGTCAGTTTTGTTTCCACTTTGTTTCTTATTAAATCCCACCCCCAACAGTTCAGGACACTCTGCCTGGCCTTGTGCGATTTGGTTGCATTTCCAAATAAGGCTGTAATTCATTTCATCAGTTATCACACTGTCTTGCTTGTAGGCCGGATGCTGTGCGATAAATTCCCTCATCCATCGAGCAACTGTCATTAATTCTCCTGTGGGCAACGGGAAGTCAAATGTCACAGTTTATATATTTAATTTAGCACCTACAGTTCTCTGCATTATATACACAATTCAAGAGCAGTCCATGCTTTCACGAGAAACACTTCTTGTTTTTCAAATATGGCTACACTGTGGGCATAATTAAGCTGACATATCACTGGTGATCTAAAAGCCATTCGTCTGGTGCAATCTTCAAACTTTCAGATGTTGCAATGACAAATGCAGAGAGAAGTAGCTACTGGAACAGGTGTTACCAAGAGATTGTACAGCAAGATGTCCTAAATATTTCATATAACAAAGAATCTCGCTGAGATGAACCAACAGACACCTCTATACAACTATAAATATACACAAAATAATTTTGTGGTTCATCCATCCAGCTCAGTTGGTAGTTTTGATCTGTCTACTTTTGTTTACTATTCTTTCTCCCAATGGCAGCTACTCTAGCAAAAAATACACAGATTCCTAATTACACAAACTTTTGGTTTGTGCACTCTGCCTCTGCTTCACTAAACAGTTATTGGGGTGGTCAGCAAGTGCCTAAGGGTCCCCAACACTTCTATACAGGGTCATTGAAAAGCATACACCACTTGCAGGAGAACTGACATTCCTGGAAAGTAGCAGCTGGAGGCCAGCTGGACACCAATGCCCAGGCTGCTAAATCTTGATCCTGAATGCAGCATATGCAGGCAAACCTTAACTACTACAAGTTTAAGGTAACTCTGACAGCAAGACATTAAGATAGGCTGATGAGATGCTCAAAGAGCCTAGCAAAACTTTCATAGCTAGCTACTGGAACATCAGTTTCCTCATGAGAGTGGAAAGAGTCAAGGGCTTCTACCACAGAAGTCTTCAGTATAAGAATATTATAAAAAGCAAGAGGAATCAAGTTAGAGAAAGCATGGAGGAAGAAACAAACAAAAAGTAAAAAGCATCCAAGACTGTTTAAAAATACAGTAGCAGTGGTTTTGAACAGAGGTACCTGAACACATATCAGAAAAATTGCAAAAAAATACAGGAAAGAAAGGCAGAACAAAAAAGATTATTAGAAATAAAAATGTCCTTCAAAAACTGAAGTCATGTTTTAAAGAATGAGGCCATAATTTACACTTCTATAGAAGAAGAGGGCAGGAAAAAAACCAATACCCAAGAAACATTTTTTATTGAAGACACTAAAACCTCACAGGAAAACTTTCTCATACCAACAAGAAGCAGGGGGCCTGCAAGAAAAGCAGTGTTGCCAGGAGATGAGCAGAGGGAGGCATAAAAAAAGAGACATTCCTGGACTGAAAGCTGTACAGGCTGTCTGTGCAGGAGCCGGGAGCAGTCCAGTGCACACCAACACAGACACCTAGTGGCCAGGCAGCCCAAGCACTCCCCATCCTGGTCACGGTGAAAACTTGCAGCACAGCCGGTGGCTCTCAAAGAACATACAGGGATAAGGCACCACAGACTGACAAAAGGTGTGAGACAACTTCCAAGCAAGGAGAGACAAGACAAAGGGAATCGCAAGCTCTGAAGCAACTGAAGTTGTTCCAGAAGTACTGGAGAAGTCTGGACAATTACGAATGTTCATCAGAACTGAGCAGAAAAACGTGCCCCTACAACACAGGAACTAGAAGGCATATCATGGAATAACTGGGAAGAGCATTTAAACTAAACACTCAAAACTACAGGAACTACTTTTTTTAAATGCATATAATAGAACTGTGGCATTTCTTATTGTATGACTTTATGGGAATCAAAAGTATAACTGCTTCAAGAAGGGCAAGGCAAAGAGCATGGAAATCACATTTGTGAATGCTCCTCAAGCACTGTAACTACTGCACCAGTGATGGCCGAGAGAGCTCCCACACTGCCGGCAGCCGGGAGCCAGGAAAGCACACCGGGACAAGGATTGCTTGACGCTGCTATCTCGACACTGCTCTCATTAATATTTGGTAGTGGTCAGCACCTCCTGCCTTCCTACCAAATCTGTGGTCTCACTGAGTGGTGGCAGTCACACACCACCTAGACAAAGACCAGGAGGGCAATACCCAGCTGTGCTGCAAGGGAGGATGTAACTGAAGCTCAGATGGATGATATCAGGGCAAGGTTACAGCCACAGCAGCAACGGTGTCAGTGTTTAACTCATGAGTGCTGTGTTCACCAACTGAGGAGACAAATCAGAAAAATGGCCACTCTTTGTGGACATGACATGCTAGATAGGCTGCAGATCAGAAACATTTGATTTAAGATTGAGAGTAAACTGGAATAATCTAAAGCTCACAACTGAGAAACATCATGGCACACTAATACAATACCTAATGCTTTTTATTCTGTGAATTCTGGCTCTTAAGAAGCATCAATTAAAAGTCATTTTGGTTCATTAGAGCTAAACTATAAATGCTAGACTCTTATCTACCTCACTCGCAGACATTTTAAGTCTGTATAAATACACAAACTGACTTTTGCAATGACTGCAACTTTGCATACCAGGTAGCAAAGCTGTTCTTTGGAGGGAAACACCTGCCACTGGGGATTGGACCCAGGTCACTTATGCATTCCTTGTTTTTTCAACAACATTTCTCTGAAGGGGAAAACCCAACAACAGACAAGCAAATATTTAAAAACTTGTTACCATTCTGAAGTACTGCTAAAGTACTGAATTACCAGGTGAGAGAAAGTCCTGATTTCCAGCTCAGCTTTGACAAGGTCTTTACCTAGAAGTTTCTACAGCAATTTTCAAGAACTAAAAAGGAATGCAATACTTTAGTTTAAAACTGGGGGGGGGGGGAAGTCTTGAATTACAAGACTAAAATTATCTAGTTAAATTTACAGCAAGGCAGGTGTTCAAGGGATTTGCACAGAAAAAGTTAAAAAGCTGCTGAAGTCTGTGCTAAGGGCCCAGTTCTGAATTAAAGTTTAGCCTACATCTTTTACTCGTTATACTGCTGCATTTTAAGAAGAAAAATAAAGAGCCTTTATACCACCTGTCTTGAAAAACATTGCAACGTGGGAAAGACAGCGGAAGAGCCTGGTTTGCTCTGCGTTGAAGGAGTTTTGCTACTCACAGAAGGGCTTTCTTATCATTGAGCTAAAGCCTACATCCTATGCTCTAGCATAGCTGAGTTTAGATGTATGAGTGCTTTGGAGTCACACCCGTAACACTAAGCAGGCCACCAGACCCCGCCTCACTCTTACACCTCCCAAGTGACAGGGAAAAGTGGATTAGTATATGTACAAACTACTACAAAGTGGACAATACACTGGCAAAAGCAGCAGTAAGTGGTGCTGAAAAGAGACATCTTGGATTGGACATACACTACCCTCTAAAACATAATTGTTACTTTATTCATTACTAATTTAAGTTCTAAAATGGATCACTAAACATTAATAAACAAAATTAAACAAGATCAGATTAAAGGCAGAGAACACACTCCAGTCCTTTGCTTTTATGATTCAACACGTTAACTAGACAGCCACCACTGCCATCAGTTTTACCTAACTGAAAGTAGGAAAATGCCAGGAAAATCAATGTCCAAAAATGTCAGACATACCAGAGGCTCTCTTTTTTATTAGCTTCAGGTAGTTTAGGATGGTGCACCTTGTGTCCACATCCACTTCCATGTTTTCAAGATAGGAATTCAAAATTGGGATCAAACCAGGAAAGACTCCTTCCTGTGTAAGAGAACAGAATCAGCATAAAACACATTCAGTCTGGTTTCTGGGAGGGCAGAATCGAGTGTGTTCCAGGTGGAAGAGGCTATGACCTTTCCATTGATAATTGTATCAATGCTCATCAAGGTGTACTCTTCTGTGTCAGTGCCTGTCCCATTCTGTGCAGAGCTACATCCATCCACAACAGCGTTTCCTCCTTCATGGGTGACAAAGGGAAAGGAAGAAATGGTTAGAAGGCAACAGATGCACTTAACATTGACAACAGTGCTCGTCAGATTGCTTGTTGTGATACCTTTGCATATATCTTTCCTGAAGTAAAACATTCCCTGTCGGACAGCATCTCTTTTCTGGGCCACTTTCATGTTTTCATCCACCTGGCAAAAGAAGTATTTCAGAGATGTGTGACATTTTAGAGCAGTAGGATTCTCCCAGACTCTCACATTTTGGTTTCATACGTTCTAACATCTACTACGTTTCCTATTATTTCATCACACAGGTCAAGCTGTGGAGGTAAGTTTGATTCCATTCTTCAGTGTCCAGTACAAACCCACGAAGAGATGATGTTTTATGAAATTGGGTCGCCAGTAGAAAAGGTAATGGTCTCCTGTTAGAACATGCTATGCTAATTTAAGTTTGGATGAAAACAGGAACATTTGTGATTAACAGGTTGCACCCCATGTAGCAGACTTCTTTACATATTTAGATGCAATTCAAATGAGTACAGAAGAAAAAAATTGCTATTTCCCTAGCTATAGTTTGCTTCTTTTATTAACAAAATCATTGCTGCCTTTAGAAGAGTTAGAGTGTATTAAACAAACTTTCGGAAATAGCATTCAAGTAACTTTGTACTGGAATTGTATCTATTTCATTTCCAAACATCTGTTAAGATACTTAAACTTAAGATTGCTAGTAAAAAAGTTCTAAATTGCAGGCTTCTCAAAAATTCTGCACATGACAAAGTACAAGTGCTCTGCAAATGACATAGCACTACTCTGTCTTTCTGGATGGAAGATTTTGTCCAACTTATTTGGTTGCTATGTTCTCAGGGAATTAACATCATACAGCTTTAGGACATCAGCTTTACTGTATTGTCTTCAAAAGAAAGGATATGCATTTGCTGAATTCTTTGACCTTTAATTAAGGGCTATGCAAAAATCTTTATGTACTTCTTACCTTTCAAAGCTTTGTTTTCAAATGTATATTTTTATTCATATTATGAAACTTATTTACACAACAGGCTGTTTTGAAAGTTTGAAAGAACTCCAGTCCCAGCTGATGAGTGTTCAACCGCATTCAATCAGACAGCAAAGATTAGTGTGAGATTAGCCCTATAACTCCCTATTATTTTATTTGAAAGAGGCAGGCTTACCAATGGTTGTGCAATTCTATGTTGCATTACCTGCCAAATTACTTGATGAGCTCAAGCAATTTTAAGCCCATCGGTCCCCCACTTCTGCTTCAGGTTCTTTCAGCATCTGATCTCTTTTTCACTTTTAGTTGGTAGTTAAAAATTGTATGCTTTTGAGATACTTCAAATAACAATGTAAGTGCTAAACTGCTGCATTATTTATCAAGTCTGAAATCCCTGACATCTCCTTTTAGAAATCATACCAAATGTATGGTATCATTACCGTAAATTTACAACTTCAGTGTTTTTCTCCATCTTAATTAGAAAATATTATGAAAATCCACAGGATACTATGGCTATGCTGTAGCCAGCACTAGTAGGATTTTCCAGTATAGAGTTTGTCAAAAGCCTTCTGCACTACAAGACCCTTTTTAAAGTTACCTATAACGCTGCAGGAATATACATCTAAAAAGACATTTTTTGGTCAAGGGCCTCAGAAAGAGGACATGGAGGGACGGTTTCACACAAAACAGTTCAGCAATTGTGAGGACAAGATTAAGGCAAAAGCACATTTTGTATGGCTGGTCTGTCTAAATAAAGTCACAGCTGTGACCAGAATCAGCAGTATTTGTTTCCACTCAAATACTGTGTAACACTAAGCATGCTGACTCCTCCTTTCCCTTTCCACCAGATACAAACAAAACAGAGAATAACAGTATGAGACATAGGCAACAGTGATGCTACAATAAGTATCTAAAATTTTTATTTTGTCCTCCACGGGTTATTTACCCCACCATGTAAAATGATGCAAACGTGCCCTTTTCCCAGCCTCCAAACAGCTTTGTGGCAATGGTATTTCTTGACATTTCTGCAGTAGTCAGACACTGCTAGGCACCACAGAAATTCCTACAGCATTTGTCTATAAGTCTAATTCCATGAGACAGCACTAAAATATTTATTTAATACTGTAGAGTTCAGAGAGAAATTAATTCCAAGTACTGCTATAGATGAAAACTGACTGAAAGAGAAAATGACTGTTCTGTAAGTGCAAAAATATTATTACCTAGCTTGCAGGGAATAAAAATCAGACAAACACATTGCATTTATTTTTAATGGGTCTGATCTTTCACACCTACCTTGGACAAAGGAATGAGAAAATCCAGTTTATATGACAGAATCACTCTGGTTAGCAATACCACAAACACGACATAAGCAGAGTTTTCAAAGTCTGTTAACTGGACCTAGACATGAAAGGATTATAGATACAATCACTTTAGTGGGAACACACTTGTGCAAGTAGTCAAACATCGAGGACAATTTAAAACATTTTGAATCGAATGTTAATGTTGGTACTTGTATTCACACACCCCCTACTCATCGAGCTTTTAAATTTCCACTCTAAAGGGATTAAATTCAGAGAGCTCAGAAACTGACAGCTACAGAAATAAAGCACTTCTGAAAAACAAAACAATGACGGTAGAATTGTTCAGTACCAGGAAATGTACTGGAAAAATACAGTCTCTAGAAGCTAAATGGGGCTTTGTTTACAGTTGCTTTAATACAAGCCTAATTCCTTTCCCCATCACCCCAAATCCATTAGCATTCGTTGCTGTGCTGCAGTGGATTCACCTGTCAGTTACATTCCCACAGTTCACGTCTGATTAAACACTGCTGTCCACTTGCATCTAGCAATTCAGAGGGGAGAAAACAGCACAAGTAATAAGAGTTTGATATAGGATGGCATAATGCCTGGTACTTTTCCACTTAAAAGGAAATGTGCTCTTGTGCATACTGACGTCTTTCTTACCTCCATAGGTCTGAATTCCACTCTCCATCCAATATCTGAATTGGGAGGTGGTGGCTTAAACCTCATTGTCTGCCAGTTTGTAGACTGAATATTCTGCAAAGCACATGAAATAATCTGTCACAATCAAGATACACATCATTCTATAACATAATCAAAGAAAAATAAGCAGATAACTAGAGTCCTATTATTTTCCTTGGAACAGCCGATCAAGTTAGAGAAGTGCTGTCAAAGTAAGTGGTATGACTTCCTAAATCCCTCAGTACCAGTACCCATTCTAGGAGCAAATACGTTACACTTTCTCATACTATTTTGGTGCAGTATTATGTACAAGATTCTAGGGGACTGGTATATAGCTGATTTTCAAAACTGTAAAAGAGAGACATTTCTACGTAACTGAAATGCAAAACAGTTTTTAGGAAGCCATAAAAACAGATAGTTCCTCTTAACATATATACATAGCTATAATTTGGGCTCTTCATATTTTATTTGGTTTAAAGTATAAGCCATCACCTCCTAAATAAAAGATAAAACACAGAAATAATATTCTTATAACTGCAAAATCATGCTAAGGAACTAGTTGAAGTGAAAGTGCCATGAAAGAATTCTTAGCTACTCCAGCCACCCTCCAGTTAAGCAGTACTATAAAGAATAAACAATTATATATATGAAAATATTTACTAAATTCCTCCAAATCAGACATAACCTCAAAATGGTCGGATTCATTTGCATCATCTAGATGTATTCTCTCCTCAAACAAAGTCAATGGGTCTCGAATGAACAAGTGTGCAATATGCTGTGCCAAAAGGTGGTCAATACCTACAAAATGAAAATTCAAACAATGCACACGTATCAAAATAGGCTCTAAGAAGTTAATTTTTCTACAAGACCGAAAACATCCAACTCTGCAATGCTACCTTCAACCCACCACATCCTGTTAAACTTTAAATGATGACTTCAGGAAGGAAGGAAATGATTAAAGAATAAAAAAAAACACCACAGGTTCTTGTTTGGAAATGGCAGCTGAATATTGGTGTGGCTGCCTGTTTCTTCCTGTTTTCTGATGCACTCTGTGCCATGTTTCCTAAAGGAGTTCTGCTCTCTCCATAAAGATAAAATATTAATTCCAGCTTGAGAAACTCAGTTTGATGAATTAGGTACAGTTTCTGTTACAAATGAATCCGTTTTAAAAAACTCTCAAGACCACGCTACACAGATACTTCCTGAGTAGGAGTCACTCTGAGGGCTGCACAATGATTGTAACAAACAAGAACAAAACCAAAATATCCCCACACACTGCAAACATAATTCTTAACCTGCTCATAATGAAGCAAGCACTTACCTTCCTTTATTAGGTGCTCGTAGATATCTTTGTCTATTGTCAAATCAATGTCATTGTATTTCTCACCACATTCAGATAGATAACTGTCTATGGAATCATATCTGGATTTACTGATTCTATAATGGTTGTTCTTCAGTGGCTATATAATTTAAGAATACAATATTTTAACAGCTTGTTAACAATGTTACCTAAGTTTTGCTTACTAATGACACTTATGTGAGAATTATTATCCTGTTTAAAAAAACCCTACAGCCTCAATTAAAATTATTTAAAAAGCATGAGTCTTAAATAGGATCAATAGAAAGCAGTCCTGGAATTATGACTATTTTGTTTGCAGACTTATGTATCTGAGAAAAAAACCAGTCATCACACACTGATTAGAAGACATCCACTAGAAGTGGAAACCTCTTCCTGATGTAATATACCATTATCCCAAGTACCTGCAAACCATCATTACAACTAGTGCAACACATACCAACACAGTTTCACTACATGCACATTGTTAGAGATGCTTTTAAAATGGGTAGTTCCAGAATTATTTCAAGTAGATTTTTAAAACTATTTATTTTTTGTAATTTTGTAAGCACCTTGAATGCAAATTCCCGCTTAGAGAAACTCTTTAGTTTCAAGTTCTGACATCTGGCTCTCTAAACACAGTTCTAGTTTATATTACTTGGCAGCACCTGCTATTTAATCCAGAGCAATTTTTGCCTTTTGGGCTCTAGCAGAAACCCAGAAGTTTCATCACAGGGGGCCCTTTTCAGCAAGCTGTGGAGGACTTGGATTCCATACCTAATTAAAAATATATAATTGCTAAGACAAACCGTACAACGAAAGTGTTTACACCATCTCTCCTATATTTACCAAAAAACCTGCCACATTCCCTCTTTAGGAATTCTGATGAGCACAAGCAGAATTTGATGCTAAAGGAGATTTAACTTTTTTACCTGAAAAAACCCAGACACCTACTTCCTAACATTACTCACCTCTAGCCCTCTCTCTTCTCGTGTTCTATCATCTACAGATGCAGAGATTACTCCCCAGCGACAGTCAATATCAGACACGTAGCCTCTGTAGAATGGAGATGCAGCACTCAATGCCATCTAAAATAAAACAGTCTCACATGAAAACAAAGGACAGGCCAAGAAACCAAAAGCAAAATACAGCCCCACTGGAAAGGGAAACGTGCTGGTCCAGAAGTAACTCAGGTATATCCTTCAGTGTAACGTACAGCCAAACCCTGTATAACCAAAAATCTCTCAACTGCTGCCTCCAGAAAATGCTTAGATGGAGGGTTGCATTACTGAAGTGGCATCTGACACTCTCCAAATGTTTCTACCTCTACAGGTCAGCATTTAAGGAACACAGAAATGATACAGGTAGAAGCAATTTTGTGATAAATCAGCAAGTATTCTGCTTGCACACTTTGAAACTTCACAAGTTCACCGAGCAGGCATTTTATTTTGTTTATTTTTGTTTGGCCAAGCACCTTAGCAACACAGCTGGAACATACCTCACTCAGGGCAGGATCTGCTCCCCATCCAGACCAGAAAGATACTTTATTACTGTAACACCTGCTATAAACATCTGTTTATGACCACATGCTTATAAAAGGGACAGCTTTAAACAACTGAAGTTGAAATCCTCTGTAACACCAGAGCAAAGTTGAAAAATTAAAAATTGTTTTCAGGGTGAACTTGCCTTGTTTCCAAGAAAAACTGCCCCAAATGTATTTTTAGAACTACTCAACAGGAGTCTCGTGCATGTGGGAGCGAGGGCAGAGGAGAAGAAACAGATACGAGGACTGGGAAAGAACAGGTATCATCTGTTTTGTGGTGTCGTTTGCACATTAAATAGATAACACAACTCACGTGACAACCTAGAAATAGTCTGACACTTCTCCCAGAGTACCAAATTTGTGAGCTTGTAATTTAAATTTTATTTTTTTTTACATGTAGTGGCTTTTGCCACTAAGGAAGAGTTCATCTGACACATTTCCATTACTTACCACAATGGGACAAATTGTGGCTAGCTGATCATAGAGATACCTTGCTTCAGAAATGCTGCAAGCCTGGAATGTCACCTGTTGGAAGAAGTACAATTGCTATCAGCATTTCTATAATCATACTATAAGCATAGTCTTCCTAGATTTAAAAATCAATGATATAATAAAATTATTTAAATAGCAAATTGTAGGGTTTTTTTGTTTGGTTGGTTGATTTTGGGTGGGTTTTTTTGTGTGGATCCCCCTCCTACATCTTTAACACACTTTTGCCCCACCTATCAGTATCATTTATATTACAAGCTTTTTTCTATGTCATGTCCATGTTCATTAAAAGATTTCAGACCATAACACTTCCATGGTGAGGCTAAATATACAAATACTTGCCAGAATCAAAGAAAACTAAGTTAACATCTACAATACACATGGGTTGGTAATGCACCTTCAGGAAATAAGCCAGGAACCTACTTACTTAGAACAACAGCCAGGCTTTACTGTAAATCTAACATTTGTTTTATGTGATGCTAATCTAGTTTTAAAGAACATTTCAAGACACCTTTGATCCTGCAAAACTGCGAAAAAATAAATATCTGTGTGTCTACTGTAACCTTCATTTAAAAAAAAGTCCAGCTTTGCCTGTATTAGAGGTCAGAACACAGCAAAAGATGGAAAAGAAATGTTACTTGCAGAAGTCATTAACACTGTGGAAGTCCTACTACATATAGGCCACTGGAAAACATAACTGCTTTGTAATCTTTTTGGGAAATTTGCTGAGAGCAGCAAACACAAGACACATTTCTAGTTGCAGACCTTACCCTCTAGACTTCTCAAATCAACACTTTATGCATTTAAAAAATGCAGAGTGATCAATCATGTCAAAAGTCTCCTCATCTTAGCAGTTTGCATATTCACATATCAGAGGACAACTCAGTCAGGGGTGTACCCCTGTACCACTACCATAACATTATACAACACACTTCAGCTCTAGACCACCATCACTGCTTGTTGTCCTGAAGAATGCCAGCTGAACATAGACCTTCCTGTTCCACAGACAATAATGAGAGTTGCACAAAACATAAATGTTCTTCTCAGTTTGCCACTGAAAACCAATACAACCTCAAGTTAAGACTTAAAAAAAACCCCCAAACCCAGCCAACAAATCCCTCCAAAACCCCTGAGTTCACTGGTGCCTCAGTGGTGGACTTTTTTGGAGGGGTGTTCGTGATGGTGGTGTAGGAGGAATATGGGATTTGTTTTTATGTTTTGTTTGTCTTTTTAAATCTGCAGCCAACACTCACTAAAACATCCTAAGTTAGAAAATGGTTGTGCTGTAGAGAATATAGTTCTTCTATGTCTATCCTTCAAGTGGCTATCAGAAAAAAAACCAAGCAAACAAAACCCCACACTTTAAAAGGAAAAGACTATTTAATTCCCTTGCAGAGAAGCAGCTAAGTATGATTTCTTATCACTAACTTGGGATATTCAGCACTAGGGAGCTAGCCTTGGAGTGGAGGTGCATTAACAGGCACCAATACTCTCTCCCCAGACACTGATATTTGCCTCCCCTTCTCTTTTATGTTTATTCCAAACCACAATAAATATGAGATTCAACATGGTTTCTAGACAAACATCCCATTACAGAGAAAAAGGGCATGGCTGTCTTCTCCAGAGTAGGGCTACAGGCACTGCAGGGAAAGCATCTCTCACCCCACTGCCAGTGCAGGCTGTCCCACCTGAGCTCATCAGGACATTATTTTTAACCCCGGAAATACATCAAACCAAGTTGTAGCTTGGTGCACAGCAAGAAAAAAAGGGACAAAACAAAAAACCAACCAAATCCCAAAACACAAAAGGAAGTACATATACTGCAAACTACCTTATAAAAAATAGGTGGGGAAAACATGTTTGCTTCTAGTCAGTTATCAGGAATTATCAGCTGATCCAGAAGCAGCTCCCAGCCTTGTTTTCATCCTGCCTTTGATGAAACCACCAAATTTGAATTTGGACACTGCTTACAAGAATGGGGACTAGTAAAATGGTATTCCTTATACAGGAATTTACCAGTTTTTTTTGGAAGTTCATACAATGATTGAATGATAAGGCTGGATTTCTTTTTTTGGTATTAAATAAGAGAGAGATGGTACAAAACATGCCACACCAAACTTAACACCTTGTAAAACCACACAGTATTATGTACACTTCACTGCTTCATCAGATTCCCTCTAACTTGCCCTTACTGACAAGAAACCATACTTAGCTGCTATCAATAACTTCTATTTAATCAGCTTTTGTAGTTCTTCAACATCAAAGGGAATTGCTTTTTTTGGGGGTTATTTCTGCCACTGCTGTGAAACAAGAAGAGCCTGAAGAATTTCCCTTAATCCCATATAGACTTAACACTAGCCTCTTCCTAGCTCTGCTTCCAAGACAGTGGTGGCAATGGGCACATTATATCAATAGTCAAATATACTGCAACTACTTAAGGCATCAGCTAGCCCCCAGTGTCAGGCTGCTGTAACAGAGAAACATTTAAAACAAACAGGAATTGGAAGGATTAAAGCACTCACAATATTCAGCATCTGGATTTAAAGAGAAGATACTGCAAGACAGGAGTAACTGAGGTAAATGAATGAAAATAAGAAAACAGGACCAAGAATGTCTCCCAGCACACAGTAACAGAAGACAGCTATCCATGTGGATCTGATATGTTCATGGTACAAGGAGTGAGAAGACAACTCCTTATCAGATAGATAAAATATTTAAGAACAAGAAACTTTATACAGGAGTTCCTGATGTTTGTAAATAAAATAAAATTATACAAAAGCAGAAAGCTACTTATTTTTAAAAAATATTCCCATGACCTCTTGCCAGTCCCTCCTTTACTGTTCTAAGAATACAGAGGAGGAAAAATACCCAAAATAAATAACCCAAAATCCCCTCACATTCCTACAAGACAGCTCAGTTTCCATCTTCACAGTGTCCTTTGGTCATGTCTGAAAGATGAGCAGAATGGAAGATGATCTTTGACACTTGGAAAGTGCTGGAGTTCTAGGAGCAGGTGCTTAATCAAATGTAGTTTGACCAGTTTAAGAAACCCTTCCACCAAGTCATCCAACCACATTTGAATATAAGCAGAAAATAAACATAATGCAAACAAATAAACCTGATGTGTTGGATTGACCCTGGCTGGATGCCAGGTGCCCACCAAAGCCACTCTGCCTCCTCAGCTGGACAGGGAAGAGAAAATATAACAAAAGGCTTATGGATAGAGATAAGGACAGGGAGAGATAACAGAATCAACTATCCAGGAAAAGACTTCTGAAATCACTGAGTCCAGCCTATGACTGAGCACCACCAAGTCAGCTAGACCATGGCTCTAAGTACCATGTCTAGTCTTTCCTTAAACCTTTCCAGGGATGATGACTCTACCACCTTGCGGGGCAGCTCATTCCAGTGTCTAATACCTCATCTGTAAAAAATTTTTTCCTAAACTTCCCCTGGCAAAGCTTAAAACTTGTCCTGTCACTAGTTGCCTGGTGAAGAAGCCGACCCCCACCCTCGGCTTTCAGGCAGTTTTAGAGAGCAATAAGGCCTTCCTTGAGCCTCCTCCTCTCCAGGTAAACACTCCCAGCTCCCTCAGCCTCTCCTCATAGAAAATGTGCTCCAGACCCTTCACCAGCTTCACTGGCCTTCCCTGGACCTGCTCCAGAACCTCAATATCCTTCCTGAATTGAGGGGCCCAGAACTGAACAAAGTACTTGAGATGTGGCCTCACCAGTGATAAGTACATGGGAAGAATCACTGTCCTGGTCCTGCTAGTGACACTATTCCTGATCCAGGCCAGGATGCCATTGGCCTTCTTGGCCACCCGGGCACACTGCTGGCTCATGTTCAGCTGCTGTCAACTAGCACACCTAAGTCCCTTTCTGCTGGGCTGCTTTCCAGCCGCTCTGTCCCCAGCCTGTAGCACTGCCTGGGGTTTTTGTGGCCAAAGTGCAGGACCCGATACTTGGTTGTGTTGAACCTAATGCCGCAGGTCTCAGCCCATCTATCCAGCCTGTCCAGGTCCCTCTGCAGGCCTTCCTACCCTCCAGCAGATCAACACTGACCCAACTCACTGAGGTAAGATTCACCAGTTACTGTCACAGGCAAAACAGGCTTGACTTGGGGAAATTAACTGAATTACTAGTCAAATCAGAGTAGAATAAGGAGAAATAAAAACTAAAACACCCACCCCTCCCTTCTTCCCAGGTTCAACTCCCAAATTCTCTGCCTTCTCCTGTCTCAGCAGTGCAGGGGGACAGGAGATGGGAGTTGGGGTCAGTTCATCATGTTGTCTCTGCTGCTCCTTCCTCCTCAAGGGGAGGACTTCTCACACTTTTCCCCTGCTCCATCATGGGGTGCTTCCCATGGGACAGTCCTCCACAAACTGCTCAAACAGGAGTCCTTGTCCTGGCTTCATCTGGGACATTTAAAGGCTGGCACAGTGCTGCGTTTCAGATTGTATGAGAATAATGTTGGTAACACACTAATGTTTAAGTTGCTGCTGAGCAGGGCTTACTCTAAATCAAGGACTTCTCAGTTTCCCACGCTCTGTCAGCGAGCAGGTGCACAGAAAGCCAGAAGGGTGCACAGCCAGGACCCCAACTGGCCACAGGGATATCCCATACCATATGACATCATGCTCAGTACATAAACTGAGAGGAGCTAGTTGGGAGGGGCTGACTGCTGCTCAGGACTGGCTGAGCATTTGGCAGCAGGTTGTGAGCAACTGTACCACTGAGCATCACTTTTCTCTTGAGTTTTATTCCCCTCTCTCTCATTTTCATTACTATTACAATTATATTCTACTTTATTCTAATTATTAAGCTGTTCTTATCCCAACCCATGAGTTTCACCTTTTTCTGACTCTCCTCCTCACACCACCAGGGCTGGGGGTATACATGTGTATGAGGGAGCGACTGCATGGTATTTATTTGCTGGGTGGGTTTAAATCACAACAGCCCTTCCCATGGGCTATACTTCATGAACTGCTCCATAGGGTGCAGTCCTTCAGGAACTGATTGCTCCAGCGTGGGTGATCCATAGGGTGACAGGACCTGCTAGGAACCTGCTCCCATGGCAGGCTTCCCACAGGCCTCCTTCATGCATCCACCTGTTTTGTTGCGGGGTCCTCCAACAGCTGCAGGTGCATTTCTGCTCCACTGTCATCCTCCTGCTTCACCATGGTTTTCACTGCAGGATCCAGGGGAATCTCATCTTTGTCACCTAGAGCACCTCCTCGCCATCCTTCTTCACTAACCTTGGTGCCTGCAGAGCTGTTCCTCTCACATGTTCTCACTCCTATCTTTGTCTGCAGTGCCGTTGTGCAGTTTTTTCCCTCCTTCTTAATGTATTATCCCAGAGATGCTACCACTGCTGCTGATGGGCTTGGTCTTGGCCAGCACTGGGTCTGTCTTGGACCCAGCTGGCATTGCTCTCTTGGACATGGGGGGAAGCTTCCAGCCACTTCTCACAACAGGCATCCCTTCAGCCCCTCTGCAACCAGAACCTGGCCAGCCAAATCCAATATACCCAGGTTTTAAAACCAGATTACCAGGCATAACATTACATTTGTTGTTCTGTCTCCCCTTTTGCCACACTGATGGAAAACGCATCAGTTGAATTAAGAAAGAGAAAGTAGACATAAGGCAAGTCTTTAAAAGGGAAGCATTTAGGGGAAAAAAACATGCAATAACGTCTTGAAAGCAGGTGCACTTTACCTGGAGACAACAGTTTCCCATGCCAAAACCCATAGCATCCATGTATATATAGTCTGGCTTAGCTGCCTTTGCTGCTTCTCCATCATCATTAGGAAATGTTTCAATAAATGGTGATGGTGTGTTCTTATCTTTAAATACTGTATAGAAAACATAGGTAACTCAGTAACTCAGAGCATGAGACTGAACAATTATTTTGAAAAAGCAAAAAGAAAGATTGAAGTTACTCACTTGGTACATTTATCACAACCTTCTCTCCTCTTCGGTGTCGAATGTTTCTGGTCAGTGTACTACAACAAAAAAAAGTCTGTTGAATTATCTGAAATTTTCTCTTTATGGAAATGTTTTTTGCAATTAATTTGTCAACAATTCTGAATGTCAACAAATTCAGAATGTCAACTTTCTATTTATTTTGAGCATTTTCCTTCAGGGTGATTCTTTTCCTGGTTTAAGGCAGACAACACTGATTTTTTATCCTGTGAAGTCAGTCTTATTTTGATGAATGTCACAGTACTACGCTGATAAAATAGTCAGAGGTAAAAGGCTACAGACCTGAAGAATAAAAAGGGCAAGTTAAAAGGTGTGCTTAGTTTTTAAATAGAATGATTTTCATCCTCCAAAGTCTCACCTTACAGTGAAAACCCCTCTCACACTATAGAAGTACAACATGATCCATTTCAGAGTAACTAGGGCAAGCTACTGCATACACTGAGATGTCGCTGTGACATACCTAAGTGAGAGCTGGATTAACCATCATGGAAGCATTTAGCCATAGGATTTCAAAACGGAAACAATTTGGCAGTAGCAAAATCAAAACCTTTTGCCCCATAAGAGTATGAACTATTATATAAGGTACTTGACCTTAACAGTTTACTTTCTTAAGTCACTTTGAAAAGAAAAAATGTGTCATCACAACCATTTCTGTCCAAGTCCTTATGGTATCTGCAGCAACTAGCCACAGTGCTCTTTACTCCAGTAATGTAAAGGATTTGCAGGTGTGTCTAAGATATTTAGGCAAAGGAAAAATATTCAGCTTCTCAATCAGACTCCCCAAATATTCTTACCTAAATCTAGGATGTTTATTGATGGCTTCATCTGGAAAAAAGAGGGATTTTGAAGCTCCTCCTTCTACTGGTGTTGGCTTATATTCCGGCAGTGTAAACCCAGGACACCCTAACCTATGTAACACAACAATAAGATCCAAGCTGTAATGAGAACAGACTGTGATTTTAAAGTGGTTAGATGATCAGAGATTAGTATCCTAGCAGACAACCAGCCCACAACCAGCTTCCGTGGTGGTGAAGACAGCCTTTTTTTTTTTTTCCCCAAACCAGCAGTCTACCATTATGGACATTTTCTGTGGCTGAAGCAGAAGACTTCACCATACTATGTAGAGTATACACACATGTTAGAGCGTGTCAGCGCTCCTCATTAATATTGACATGCTGCTGCATTCTGTGCCTTAAAGAGTTTCTCTGGAGGATACAGGTTAATGCTGACTGCTGAAGTCATTTATCCAGCTCTGCTCCCAACAATCTACCCCTGTTAAAATATATACCTAACCAACTCTGTAAGAATCAGAGGCAGTTTCAAGTGATACATCCTGAGTCTCACAGCAGCAGTCATACATCCCGAGTCTCATAGCAGCTTTTCAGAACTCTGAAAATTTCTATGAGAGGAATGTAATAACCAAAGAAAAATGCAGCTATTAGGTGTAAAATATTGAGAGATATGCAAGCTAATCAGAATACAACCCTCCCCTTTGGGAAGCTCCATTTAAGTTTCAGTGTCACCTGAAACAAAAATAAGCTTTCAGTACAGCTTAGACAAAGGAACATTTGGCAAGGTGGACATAAAGAAGCAGAAGATTAATTTCTCCACGCTGCCCAGTAAAAGGAGCAAAGATTGTGTTACCTTGAGAGGCTCTAGTATTCAGATGGATAAAAAAAAGTTAGCTGATGAAGCTACAAACAAAATACACGAAATACCAGGAAATACATTTCTGAAAATATTATTTATGCTCAGCATGTATTTCACTATTGTATACATAAACCAGGAACAAGAAAACAAGTTGTCCTACAACTTGTAAACCCAGCTTCATCACCTATGAAAGTGCTACACTGTAAACTGCATCCCACTGGTCCTCAAGACAGAAAACAACTTTTGGGTCCAGCAGCAGGGGCTTTTCAATTTAAGAACTAGAGACAGCTAGCATTTAAGCTAGAAATTTTTAATATTTAAGCATTTTCAGGTTGTTCATTTTTTAACTGAGTCTATTCAAATTAAAACGACTTACTTCTTTACCTTTCTTCTGTTAACACTCTGACCAAAGTTTTGTTCCCTTTTCAAATGCACAGTTTTTATTATACACACATGTACATGCACAGATGCACATAGGCATGTGTACATGTAATTGTAGAGAGAATGTGGTATAAAACTCCAAACCCATGAAACCTCAGAAATACATTACCAAGACTCCAGTCAAACCAACAGGCCTTGAATTGCAAAATAGTGAAGGTGGAAAAAGTAAACTAAATTAGGCTAGCCTAGGGAGAGCAACCTCTGAGGTATGAAACTATGTTTGGGAGGATGCGTAAGTAATAAACAAACTACACTTTATTATTTACTGGCTTTTACTGAAGTCCAATATATTGCTCCTACAATGACGTAAGAAGTATCTATTGGTATCTACAAAGTGACGAAGAACACTCCCTTTATTCCCTGCAAGACTGGGTAAAAAATGTTTGTCTATAAAATTTATTTAATGACGTAATATGTTTATAAAGTTTCAGGAAAACCCCCCACAGTTGTGTAATACACTGAGAACTACCTAAACACTGGACTTTAAATCAGCTTTTATCATACCTAGTACATCTCCAATAAAGAGAAAACAGCATTCATGGGGCTTAATGCAGGCATTTTGGCATCTGAATGTCACTGCTAAGTCATATTTTGTACTGTTCCCGCTCTCAGCAAGAATTTAGGGCCACTGCATTCTGTATTACACAAGAAACTAGTCAGTAAGGTCAGCTGCTTTTCTTCTACTGCAGAGCAACTTTTTCACTATTATAAGCATAAATATCTTCATTCACTTCACTGACCAGGCTAGTTAGATAAACATAATAAATCCCTGCCTAGAATTGAAAGGAATACATAAAGTACAGTTTCTCCTAGGTAATGAAGTACATATTGAATTTAACTTCTTCAAGAATCTCTTAATAACAATAAAAAGGAGGAAATCTACATTTTTTTGTAAGGGAGATGCTCTCCTTTCTAGATTCAGTAAGTATGGTATTGTATTATAGAAGTCTTAAGTCTGTGTGTTCCAAACTACCAGAAGCTTACATGCACTATAGTGAAAAAGTAGTGTTAAAAAATAGATCAGGTTAGCCACATTTTGCAAAATTGCTATTTATAAAGTTTAATAGGTAAAGAGAAACCTTTTATATACGATTTGCTGTATCAACTCAAGATGGCAGACTATATACAACACGTTATGTTATGAATACTCAGGTATTCTCTCCTAATACAAAACTGTCACAGGTTAAAAGCAAGCTAAAAACATAAAAAATACTTATTTGCTTGTCTCACCGCAATGAAAATTTTAGGAAACATGACTGGAACATCAAGTCAAAGTACTTCAACTGAATCATGTTTTTCTCTATTTCACTGTCCAGTTAGCTATATGCAGTAAGGAGAAAAACTGTAGAAGGAGAATAGGAAACATGATATTACACTTCAGTAACCATCTCACCTTGGAAATGATGTCACAGTGCAAACAGCCTCATTTTCTTTGAGGACAGAAGCAGCTTCTTGACGTCTTTTCCTCATGTTGTCTTGCACAGTGTTGAATTCAGACATGGTTCCCCCATATGGCTGCCCAGGTGTGCCCTCAATCATGTAACTTCCATATTCTGGTCTCCAGAGTGTTGGGTGGCTATAATAAAATAATAGCCTTATGTAAGTATTTCAGCAACTTTAAAAAAGATTAATTATTTGTGAGAATTTTAGAAATTAATACCACTTTCAAAAAAACCTCCTAAACTTGATTATTTGATAGAGTAACACAATGTACCTTCCAATGTACCTCACCACCAGGAGGTGGTACAAAGAAAATAAGGCACAGTTTGGCAGTAATAGTGTTGCTGTATAGTGCAGTAAGCAGAATTTGCTTATGTCAAATTGCAATCACCTTTAGGATATGTCTCAATCTTTGTTTCTAGGGGTTTTCACCAAAACTGTAAAGTACAGAACACTCTACTGCTTTCACAGTGCAAGGCAAGACAAAAGTTATGTTCCATTTCTTATTTTTACTGCCTGTCCTGTTTCACAAATTTATCAGGTTAAGAAATAAAAATGCAGTTTAAGTGCACCTAGTCACCCCTAAAAAGAAGTACCTCCCCATGCCCTTGTGAAGCCATGCCTACTCTGTGGAGCACACCCTACCAGAGGCAAAGCCACTTCTTACTGCTCTCCTGACAGTAGCAGTTTTGATGCTAAAAGCAAAGGGCTTCCTTCTCATAGGCTTTCACTACTCCCTTTACCAAGAAAGATAGACAGGGAAGCCTTACTAGAAGATGAGGTTAAGGTAGGTAGAGAGGAGCTGACAGGCCCAGGGGACAAAAGCCTTTCATCTCTACCTTCCTGTAACCTGCTTTTGGCTCTCTTCAGCCAAAACACTTTGCTGTCTCTGGTCTTATTTCTCTGCTGCCATCAGTTAGAAGGTAATTCACAATTCTCTGGATAGCTGAAATAAGGACATATTCTAATTATTCCTCAAAACTCCACAGGGGAGGATAGGGAAAAACTTTCCTGCCAACCTTACATCCACATTTCTAATTCTTCCAAAAACGGGAGAGTGCTGCTACAGACAACAGGATTCCCTATACAGCCCTCACTTGCTTCTGGAGTCAGAGATACAGGAAGAAGTGCACACACACATATGCTTTATGGGGCAGAGATTACTGTGTACACACAGACATAAAAGCAGAGCAAGATAACAAAATACCCAAACTGCAACTTCTGTGGGCTCACCATTACATCCTCCTTTTTTTTCAAAGCATAATACAAAAAGCACATGGACTGCCTGCAAGTGTGCTCAAAATCTTTCACTTCCTGAACCCCAGATTTATCTGAAAATATCAGTATCTGTGGTTTACAGTTTTACCAACAGCAGATTTGAATGTTAAGCCAGGTTTACAAAATTCTGTACAGTATCATAACAGAAGGATTAAAAAAAAAAAGAAACAGGAGACAGCTACTCACTTTGGGTTTATCTTCTCCCCCTTGTCTTGCAGTGTTTGAAGAACTTCTTCACCACAGAGTGCCAGGCGGACTTTCTTATTCTCATGGTCAAATTTTACTAACATATATTCCACCTTGTAAATAATAAAAACAAAACAGTTAAACAGTAAGGTTTTGTTCCGACACAAACGCAGTGGCACACAGTTTTAAGCATCAAGTGGAAAAAAAGATGTCACACTGAACTTTACATTAGCTTAAAAACCATCACTAACTGTGAATGGCATAAGCAGTACTGATGAAGATGTATGCAGGCTTATTTCACCTTGAATAAAGAATCCAAATTTCTTGAAATGAGCCTTGAAATTTCTTTCCTTCTATTTCTAATTTGGGATATTTCACAAAAAAAAAAAAAATCCTGAATTTGTATTTGCCTCCCGATTGTTTTTAGACAAGAAGAAATTAAACCCCCATGTAAGCTATTACTCATAAACATTTCACTGTCATCCCATGAGTTACAGCCTTTGCTGCTGGCAAAAAAACCCCACCAAGCAAACAAAAATAAGGGAGTCATTCTACACATTGTACAAGACATCCATTTACACCCATCGCTTGTTGGAGCTATAAAAGACTAGCATGATGCCTCACTGGGCACAGGACAGGGATTTCCCCTTCCACTTGATTCAGCTTTGCTGTCATATTTTCTTCTGCTCCTGCCCAGCAGTGTACCTTCCCCTTAGACCTGTGCCTCCTTGCCCCTGTCCCTACGCCGATCCAACAAGCCACTAATGACAGCAGTGCTGCATCCCAGCACTAGAGAATATTGTTTCCCTAAAAGGGATTATCTGAAAGCAGCCAAACCTGGAACACCCTCATCTCAAACTTTCTAATCTCCAAGCAAATTTGCTGTCAAAGCTCCCATAAAGACTTCTAGAGTGCTACCCAGCACAGCAATCTAACAGCCTCCTGGACCTTGCAGCCCTTAAATACTTACTGATACACTCTATTTCCTAACACCTAGTTAGGTGCTTTGCGATGTTCTGGGAAGTGTGAAAGACAAACCAGCGCCCAAGCGCAATGCATTGCTTACCATGTAAAAACAGAAGTTGCACATGGAAATTTGTTACCAGCGTACTGGTTTTCAACCCCCCTGACTGGACCAGCGGTGATATCCAGCGCCTTTGTTGGAGGCTCTCAAACTGCTGTCTCCAAGACTTCCATAAATCATCTAGTTTAAGCACCAACTTACAGCTAAAAATTCAGGCTGCAATTTCACAGTTAAAACTTGTCCTGTGCTCCTCTGTTTCATTTTCCAACACTTCTAGAGCCACATCCTTCTGTACTTTACAGATGTGACTGCTCCAGCCCCAGGAGTTCAGATTCATGCAAGATGCTGATGGTAAAGTTGCAGCATACCAACTCATGGCAACTTCAATTTTGTACAGAAGTCTGATGTGTACAGGAAAGCAACTTGCCAAAACATAGGGAACTTTTGCCATGTTTTCCAGCACACTGGATTTGTAGGCTTCATCTTCTTTGGTTGCTTCAGTGTCCATGGAAGAGTTATTGCTTGCTACTGTGACAAAAAATAAAATCCATTTTTGGGATTTGCAATTAAATCACAAGCAGCATTATCCAAGAGTGTTCGTAATTCTACAGAATCTCATCAGACACAAACTCTGGAGGGACTCATTCAGCAATTATACACATTTGCTATATGTTTTTTAAGATCAAATTCTAATTCCCTAAAGAAAAATAATGATTTCTAGTTTCTGTGCAAGACAGCACTTCTTTGTGCAGTGTACTTTGTGGTTTGTGTGTACTATGCCATAATAATCTACTTGAGATAACTATGGACTACAGTCAACAAGAATACATTCCAAAACTGATTTAATTATTACCTAGTACCAGTCTCTCCAGTAACACTTGACCCTGATTACTGGCAAGAAAAATGGACTTTCACACCTTCCAGTCTCCAACATGTTCAGCATCGTCTCCTGCTTTGTAAAAGCATCAGTCTCACTAGGAGGCAGCCTAAACTAGAGGGGGTATGCGAGTCCACAGGTGTGAGCCACACAGATGGACACATGAATGGGCATCAAGCCCACCGCATGCGTGGTGAATACATAAATATGCTACTACCATTAGACTCCTGTCTTAGAAATCCCCCTCCAAAGGTAGCTGTAATGAGCTGCTGGTGAGAACACTGTACTTCTCTACAAATGGAATTAGAAGTTTCACAAAAGAAAATAAGCCAAAAGTGTAAAGAAACATTAAAGCCAAGACGGTAAATCCAAAGAAATCACTGTTTCATATTCCAAGAACAGTAGTGAATATACTGTATTTAGGCATCTAGCTTTAGAAACAATTATTACTCTTGCCTCCGGAAACATTGACTAAATCTTCAAAGCTGTCTTAACACAGAGAAGATCTGCCATTAATTTTAATGAGAAAAGAAAAAATCTTCAGATGGCTGCCAAGAGTTCCAAGTAACCCACAGAGTATCTTGACAACAGAGGGACTGACTGAATGGGCATCCTTAAAGAATGTAATTTAGGCTCATCAGAAGATTTACCCTACAGCTACAAAGAAAGAAACAAATGCAGAGTTCACACATTTTTACATTCAACTTCAGCTCATCATTCACAGCCTTCTCTCTCACATGTTTTCGATCCACAATAAAGTTCAGAGAAATGCAGCCAAGCTGAGAGAATCAGCATGCCTGGCAGAGATTCAAGTCCAAGGGCCACCAAATATGTGAGGTTTCACCCAACATTCATAGTTCATAACTTTGCCAAGCTCTTCAGAGTTCACTTTTCCCTCTAATTTTAACTATGCTCCTTAGCAAGCAGCAAAATACTCATCAGGTCAAAAGTACTGACGCAGATGGCTGACTTAGAGACAGCTAGGACAGTGCACGCTGCTGTGGTAAGGAAGGTGGCCACTTTGGACCCAAGTTCCCATTCAGTGCTCTCACCTTGCAGCAGACCCTACATACCTCTGTCCTCTGGCCAGCACCTGCTGCAAGGCTGCTGAGGACAAGATAGTGGAAAGCAGTACCACAGAGAGGGACCTGAGGGTCCTGGTCAGTGCCAAGTTGAATATGAGTCAGCAGTGCCCTTAGAGCCAGGAGGGCCAACTGTGTCCAGGGGGCCATCAGGCAAAGCATTTCCAGCTGGTCGAGGGAGGGGATTACCCCGCTCTGCTCTGCACTGGTGTAGCCTCACCTTGAAGAGCACCTTGTGGTGCACTTTTGGGCACCACAATAAAGAAGGATATTAAGCCATTAGGGAGTGCCAAAGGAGGGCAATGAAGATGGTGAAGGGCCTTGAGGAGAAGCCATATGAGGTGCGGCTGAGACACTTGGTCTGTTCAGCCTGGAGGAGACTGAAGGGAGACCTCCTTGCAGTTACAACTTCCTCGTGAGGGGGCAGGCACTGATCTCTTCTCTGTGGTGACCAGTGACAGAACCCAAGGGAATGAGGTTGTGCCAGGGGAAGTTAGGATGTTGGATGAAGCTGGATGTTAGGAAAAGGTTCTTCACCCAGAGGGTGGTTGGGTACTGGAACAGGCTCCCTGGGGAAGTGGTCATAGCACCAAGCCTGACAGAGTTCAAAGTGTTTGGACAAGGCTCCCAGGCACATGGTGTGACTCTTGGGGATTGTCCTGTGTAGGTCTAGGAGTTGGACTTGATGATTCTTGTGGGTCCCTTCCAACTCAGCATATTCTGTGTGTGATTTTGTGTGAAGATGTGGTCTCCCAGCCTCTCCCTGCAGGCAGCCATGCTCAGTGCAGCCTCAGTGGATGAATCTCTACAACAGGCCCAGGTCTGTCTGGCTCTCAGAAGTGCTGTAACACCTTACCAGGCAAAGGAACAACAGCTTGGCCAATAAAGTTGCAAAGAGAAAGCTGTAAATCCACACACACACACAAAGCAAGCCTAAAAAACCGTATTGCTCACAGTTAAATGCATTCAAAAAGCAAATAAACTCTTTGTTAGAGCAAATACTCTAACAGAACTACCATGAGCCAACACAAAGAAAAACTGTTCTTTACAGGTTTCCTTCCTCTCAATTTCTGGCTTGCAACGTACTGCATCTACAAAGCACTTCCACGCCAGCTCAACTCCACTGCCAAATCTTCTCAGGAAGCAGTATGCACCATTAGTTTGCTAGCAGAACACCCCCCAGCATGGCGTTACTTCACTTGCTACAATTATTTCTCTGAGTTTGCTACAAACAAAATTTCAGGCTTTAGAAAATTCTTTGATGTCACCTCTGTAAATACAAGCGAGACCTTGAAAGTCTCTCAACTGTGGAGAACCACAACCACTCTCCATTCATTAAGTCAAACAGTTGTGCTGGTCTTGCCTGGTGGCAAAGTGAAAGATGCTAGTTCTATGGAAATGGGTAAACATCTCTGAAACTGTGTTTGAATGTCTGAGTTATTTGACCATACCTACACATCTATTATTTCTGCATAAAGCGCGCTTCTTAAAAATGAAAGTGTTCTCAAACAACCCTTTAGTACTAATTCAAAGGAACAAGGAGAACCGAAATTGTCACACATGCTACACTGTTATCCTGAATGCAGGCTCACTGCCTGGTGTGTAGTGCCAATTTATACACCAAGACAAGGTATTTCTACTTAATCATAGAATTGTCAAGGTTGGAAGAGACCTTTAAGATCATCCAGTCCAATCATCAGCCCAGCACTGCCAGATCCAGATGCCTCTTAAGCACCTCAAGGGATGGTGACTCCACAACCTCCCTGGGCAACCTATTCCAATGCCTGACCACCCTAACAGTGAAAAACTTCCTTCTAATATCTAATCTGAATCTCCCCTTTCTCAGCTTAAGGCTTTATTCTCAATTTGTGCAAAGTAGGGAGCTAGGCTACCTACAAAAGGCTAGCTACCTGATCATCAAACTTTATACCATGTATACATTTTAGCTAATGAAGAAATCACAGTTCATTGACTACAAGTTACATAGTTCTCTTATTAATTAGTATTCTACTTTCTATTGGTTAAATGCCTCTTTCACTTTCCATGCTAATTAGTCTGCATGCTCAGTCTTTCTCTTCTTTTGGGTCGGTGGGTTTCTTGAGTTGGTGTGTTGTGAGTCAGTGCTGGCAACCTCTCTCTGCCAAAGTTACCTTTTATCTAGTTGGAGCCAAACTCAGCACAGTTGCTGAGTTGGCTTTGTTAGTTTCTTCCTTATCTTGGGAGTAGTGCTAAATGTCCTTGTGGCCTGTAAATTCTGTGTTCTTTGTGCCCACTATCAGTAGTACATCCTTCTATCCAAGCCTTACTAACGTCTCCCCCTAGATCTGAGATCACTGAAGCATGCCAAACCCTAAGCCTTAACAAGTCAATTTCTAGGACATGTAATTTATCTTTCTAACACCTGGACATCAACATTGTATCACTGTCCAAATACTTGCCTTGGCAGTGGTCTGCTTCCCAATAATCAAAACCCCGCCTCCCATACTCAGTTTAACACCATCATGCTGAGTACCCAGCGAACAAAAACTATGTAACAGCTGAGAGTAAAACCTCTGCACTAGGGTTAAAGTTCTTTAAACAAGTAGTTGCCGTGAGTTGCTTCTGCCTACCAGAACATAAGAAAGGACAGTCTGGAGTTTAGTAAGCTCAGAAGTAAGGTGCTGAGAAGATGACAGAAGAGATGAAAATAGTTTAGAAGAATTATCTGAAGAGAAGCTTTTTTGAGAGAAAAGCAACACAAGTTTGCACACTCTTTAGCTGTGAAAAACAATACCTTGCATTAGCCTTGTACCACACTCCTGACTGTCCATCTCATGGCTTTGTTTATTACTACCAAAAGCCACTACCAACACTTAAGTATGATCATGCAGTATGCCTCATATATTTATGTATACAGTAGAAAACAAAAATTGTGGTTAACTTTCCTCTCAAGAGCATCAAAGAAACAAGCCACTTTTCCCTAGTTATTAAGCTCACATGGAAAAAAAAA
>VXAY01004712.1:264588-352404 GCA_013399855.1 Oxyruncus cristatus | reverse complement strand
GGAGGAACGGAGGGAGAGCCCTCGAGAAAGCGAATGCGGGGAACGGCGGCGCCGGCAGCGCCTGCGAGCGCCGCTGCCCCGCTCTCTCCGCGCACGCCCCGGGCACGGGGGAGGAGGCGTCGCTCGCGTGCGCAAGGCGACATGGCGGCAGGAGAGTGTCCGCGCCCGGCCGGGGCAGCACAGGGCAGGGCTGGCCGGGCTGGTGTTCCGAGTGGGAAGAGACTCTTGTGTGACTCAAAGCGCCTAAATAAAGGTCACGAGTGAAAGCACGGATGGTGCCCGAACGCTGCTGTATATTTATTATAGATCAGAGCACACATCGCAAAGAAAATTCTGATTGGAGCGGATGGACTGAGATCCAGAGAGGTCACACCTCATCTCCGGGAGACCTCCTCCTCTGCTTCTCTGGGGTTGCCGAGCCCACATCCCGTGGTGCCAAACACAGGCCCATCTCGTGAAGTTGCTGGAAATGAGTTTGTTACCTGGGAATTGTCCTGGAGCGAATCAGAACAGTGTTGTCTCAGGAAAGAGGATGCAGGAGCATGTCAAGGTGTTGACACAAAACAGAGGGAAGGCCTATCAGTGTTATGCCTTTACAAAATGAAGAGACAAAAGGCACTGAACATTAATATGAAGGGAAAGGCTCTCACTGCTGAGCAGCAGAAATTCATTACTACTGGACCCTCGTTTTTGTTGTATACACAGAGCTCTCCATAGGCCTCAGGGGCAAGCATGGCTAGTATGCAGTAGGATAAACTAAGGCTTTGAGACTTAATAAGGTATTTAAACTGTGGTATAGCCCACTAATGGATGAACTGTATTATTAGATATTTCATTAACTGAATGACTATACTGACAAGAACTACCTAATTGTCTTTCTTCCAGGATATGAGGTGCCTCAAAGCTCCCAACACATTAGAATAATTTATCTAAAATGCATTAGTGGAAGACATCAAATATTAAAGTAAAACCACTCAAAAATATTTTTTTATGATCTAAGTTTCTACAGAAAGGGCAGCATTGACAGAATAAGAACAAGCAGTGGCCATTAAAATTAAAATTACAAACATTTAATTTATACTGTGCTGTTCTTAAGGGCTTAAGACTTTTTAAAAAATCATGGTTTTGGCTGAAATTGTAAAGGCTGATCTAATTGAAAGCAATGTTGTTGGTACTATTGTAGATCTGGAGATGGCTGGTTGGGTTAGTTTGAGGGAGAAGAAAACAATCTTCTAGTTAAAAAAATCCTTCAGCCTTTTTTATTTTTGAAAAGTCAGGAGGTCAAAAGTCTCATACTTGGCAATGGGAGTCTGATAAGGTGTATCACTCATGCGAAAGCCAAGCTGTACTTTATTTTGGACCTCAGGGGACAGAGAGACTCCATGCACCGCCCTGCATGTTGCATGTTGGGCAGTTGCACCAAAATATCAAGATCCCGCTATAGTGCCACTGTGCCGTCACACAGTCTCAGATTTTCCACAGCTTTAAGTTAGAGCTTAAGCACCTGAGGAGCCCCTGCAGTGACAAGTAGCAAGAAGGAGCACAGCTAACAGCTGTGTTAGCCCCATTCCTGCTGTTGGGACAGTGGAGCCTGGTTTTGGAGCAAACTTTATTATATTAGATCAGACTTAACATTGTTGTTTTATGAATCCGGGCAAACCTGTCCGGGTTATTTAGGATCCATATTTCCAGTTGGCTGATAGCAAGAGCACTGTGTTGCTGAGAAAGTTTTTGAAAACCTGGGTGTTTGGTATGATCCCAGCTGTTTTGAGTGTGCTGCTGTGTATAATGGACTGCAAACATTTCCAGCGACATGCACAAAATTTTGAAACTAAGATCGAAACTCAGATCAGCTTTATTATAACACAGGCTGCTATTATTCAGTCTGCACTCTTCAGCTGACCACTAATGCTACTCTTTCACCTGAAATTCAAGAGCACATTTTCAGTGTCTGTCTCAACATTTAAACTCAGCTCATTTTTGTGTTATTTTAGTGCCAATATCTCCTCTGTTTCCAGTCCTGTGTGCTTAGTCTTATCAACTATAGAGCTAATACATTGTTTATAACAGAAGCCCAAAATATTTTCCTTCTGCACCAGTAAAACTGACAAAGATATAAACTCTTTTCTCCACAGTGTAATGTCTAGTGTAACAGTGTGACAAATTAGCTTTGTTCATGAGTTGTTCACCACCTTCAGCTGAAGCTTTTTTTCCCTTCAGTTCCAATTAATGTGTTCCGGCGGTGTGGGGCGATCCTCAGTCTTTTTGCTTTGCAGGAAACTGTGGCACAGCAGAGGACTAAGGCATTCTAAGGCTGACAGCATCATATGCAGAAGCGTTCATTTGCACATCATCCAAAATATGGCTTCAAGACAAACCATCATTGTATAATATCTGCCTACTTGCATAATGTTCTATAATTATTCCTAGTATACTGAGTATTGTGTTATTGCAATTACTTCCAATATACTTAATATGAAAAAAAAAAGCTTTTCTAAACATACAGGGCAATACTTTGGGTGATGTTATAGCTTTACTCCATACCCACATTCCCAGCCCCAAGACTTGACTAGTTTCTCTGTACAGTCCAAAGGAAAACTGAGCTTTTGTTTTTTGTTCTCCTCCCTTCCCTGTTTTAGAACAGAAACTTAATGGAGCAGCCTTGCCTTGGATGAAAAGGAACACAAATTTTCTGCATCAAGTTGTAAAAAGCAAATACTATTTATTTTTTACAGGGATAGAAAAAATGTTTCCAGGTGAGATTCAGTTATTTTTTTATGATAGTGTTGATGCAGCATGACAGCACTCAGAAATGTCTGTGCTAGGAAACAAAAATACTCTGAAAAATAAAGATATACTAAAGTTACAAAAGCGTAGGAGATTTTACTGATCCTTGCCTTGAAAACCATTAGAAAGACATCAGCTTTTAGAATTTAGATGAAGATCAGTAGGGATCTGGAAATGCTTTACAGTTGGAATAGTCAAGGGAAAAGGCTGATGTACTTTTCATTTAGAGAGAGTAAGTTGGTGGGAGGAGAATATGTGACTTGGAACCTGCACAACAAGGAGCTGTTTCTCATGTTCCTGCCTCTCTCCACAGAGGATAACTCACTTTGTGTTTTGTGTAGCTGCAAAGCTGTTCAAATCAGCTGCCACTAAATCCAAATAGAGTAGCTTGGCACTTTGAGAATATACCCACTGGGAGACGTGAAAGATATGTAGACTCATAGGTGAGGCCACTCCTACAGAATCCTTTCTTTTACTGGCTGTCATTAGAAGTAATAAGTAAAAAGCAGATGTCTTGTGATGAGGCTGTTATTACAAGGAAGAAAGAAAGAAAGATTTGTTTTACTTCATGAATCATCTGCAAAAAAAAAATTAAAGCAGCTTTGTTCGAGGTGATTGTTGAGCTGGCATTGCTGAATATTGTATTTTTCTCTGAGCAAAATGAAAAGACTTCAGATTAACCAATCCACTTTCAAAATTTTGGAATGGTGTGTTTGGTAGAAAAAAAAGATCATTATATTTTTTTGGATCACATTTTTATGCTTCCAGGTCTATAATTTGTAATGTGCGCTTGTGCCCAGTACAACTGACTCAGGTGAGCAGCAGATGCAATAACTGCTTCCTTCTGAGTGAGGAGGCCTCCAGCCATTTCCTGCATTTCCTGAGGCACTGGAGAGATCTTGATGCAGAAAGTCTTGCTGACTAGCAGCTTGGATTAAATAATCTATTTGAGGGAAGAAGGAAGTCAGGAAACTGAAAAGATTTGAGTGAAGGATCTTCTTCTGATGTATCTTCACGTTCAAGTCTTCCTGCTTTGCAGTGGGGAATTTGACTAACAGAGAATTATTTCAGTCTAAGTTATAATGTTGAGTCCTCTCTAAGCTAACTTCTCAATTAGTATATGAAAAACACTGTTGTGTCCTGTCAGTATTGCTTTAAAATTTCGTTTTCTTGCTGTCACCCGATGTGGAAATGGCTGTAGTAGAATTAAGTAATGTCATGAATCTGAGTGGGGTATTTCAAGGTTGTTTTTTTTTTTGTGAATTTCTCATTGGTAGATGGTTTTGAGGGTCAGAGATTTGTACTTACTTCAGTAAGGATGAATTGCGCATTTCAGTCTATAAAGTTTCACGTGTTTATGTAAAAAGTGAATATCGTCACATTTTTTCACCACTTTGGTCTGTATGAGCACGTTTCTTTTGTAAAGAATTTTAATTTCTCATTTCTTAGTAGCCCACATATTCTTTTGCTGTGTCTGTGGGCCTGATTACGGAGCCTTGTTTGAGTCCGGCGTATCTAATCATGTCATGAATGCTGAAGGTAACAGCAGAGGTTGTAGTGTGTGAGTTATTCTGTGTGCAAATTGCTGAGCTGCTGCCTCTCAGAGTGCTCTGGTGTGGTGACTGACACCCATTGCATCCTGTTCACCTTTTCTCCTGCCACTACCAGTTTCCTTGGAGGTGCCCTCTCCTACCAATTTACCTGTCACTGTGTCTGAATCTCTCCTAAAGAGGCTCTTTGATGAAGCCCACAAGATACAAAGTACTTCCAAAGAAAGTAAGAACTTCCAAATCATTTCCCGGTTTATTTTCTTTCCAGCATCTTCTAAACTGGAGAGCCTTTATTGTAGGATTATCATTACGTTCTTTTCCACAGGCCGACCTGTGGGTTGTAGATAACTGTGTAATATAAAATAAAAGAATGCCAGGTGCTCAGTAACAAAACAGAAGACTGACTACCTTCTCATCCTCTCTGCATGCCGAATTGTTTTCTTTAATGCAACATTTCATTCATTGTGAGTATCAGGAGCAGTGAAATTCCTTTTTAGACGTAAGGTAAGAGAAACAATAAAGACGCTACCTTAAACAGGGGCTGTGTGCAAAGTTCTTCCAATGAGTTTGTTGACAACAAGGCTTTACCAAGGCCTGAAGTCAGACGTGTGCAGCTCAAGTAAGTGACTGAATTCCTTAGTTACTTGAATTCACACCACAGGCAGGTGTGTAGGTGTGTGTGCTTTTCTTGCACTGAAAGGATACACCAAAAAGTCCTAACTCCATCGTCAATATCTCCTGAAAAGAATCCACAAACCCCCAAATATTAGTTGAATATTGGTTGGAGCATGCAAAAGTTAATTGAAAAGCAGAATAAATCATATTTTTCTCTTTAGCAACTGTCTCATCTTTCTTGCCACACTCAAGCTTTAGCATATTTTTTCACATAGAGAAGTTTTAGCAGCTAAGAATGAAGTACGGATCCATAGTGAAAAAGTAGCAGAATTCCTAAGTAAAATGCATTAGTAGCAGCTTTTATATCTATTTTAACAACAGTTTTCAGCCTTAAGTGTTTTCCAGACTGGGAAATAAAAGCAGAGCCAGTGAACATCTCTGCCAGGTACACCCCTGGCCACTGAAAGGCAGAGGGGCTGTAGCACTGTCCTGTGCTCCTGCCTTGGGGTGGACCAGGGCAGGTGGCCTGGGCTTAATGGTTCCACTTGGAGGCATATTCCTCTGCCAGGCAGCAACTCACAGCCATAAGCTTTTCCCATTCTGGGAGCATTTTGATGTGCCATACTATAGTGAAGTCTCCCTGTCAGAGAGAGCAGATGTCTGATAGCTGTGTAGGTATCCCATATGAATTTGATTCTTCCATACCCACACGCCTTCAGGTCAGGTCCAGCTCAGGATACTAAACTACCACAGTATTAAATCTGCAAAGTTGGGAATACCACAACTTTCCCAAGACGGGATCTATTTCCCTGCCTTTGGTATATTTGTTCATTGCCTCGCAGTTTTTTGTGTGTTGCAGTTCTGTCTCCTTTCATCCTTCAATATTGTTACTGTAGTGTAAGTTATAGTTCCTGGTGGGAGTAGTCAATATTTACAAGATTGCTCATTGTGTAGGCTTTTGGTCAGGTAACAATGAACCAAATGGGAATAATCCTCTTGCATTTTAAAGGTCCAGACATACAGGTGTTTGTACATTAGATAAACCATAGTAGCTAACAACCTAACCTTCAGGAAGAAAATGAGATAGAGTAGGATTTGACAAGAGTTTTTAAAACTCTTGCAGTGAAAGCTTTTCAATCCCCTAGGTAAATCCAGAGTCTCAAAAACATACTTGATTTTAACACCTAATCTTTTTGTCAATTTGAAGCAGGGATGGTCACAAAAAGATTACATGTAAGTTTCCTTATATTGAATTTTTTGTCTAAAATACAAAGTCCCAAGCAGTAGCTTAGCCTCAAGAACTGTATCTAGTTAGAAAGACTGAGGCTGTCAGCAAATACATTTTGGTATTTTTCTAATAACCACAGCATCATTTTCCTTAACGACTAACCCACACTTCACATAACAAGAAAAACAATAACTTACAGGCCTTTAATAGTACAAGTTAGCAATAGCCATTATAAAATTAGTGAAAAGCAATCTCAAATTTCTGAGTGCCACACCTTAGTTCATCTGGCTTTTGATAGCTAGTGAAGACAAATCTATTTGCAGACATAATATGACACCAAAGTAGTTTTTTTTTGGGATATAGTGAATCAATAGGATGCATTAAATATCCGGAGTGGAGAAAGTAGTGCACTAGTAAGCACACACTGAATAGTCTCCAGAGATCAATTATGCCTTCCTCGGTTGCAAGTTTATCTCCAAATCTTTAATTACAAAGTATTTTCATCTCTTCTATTTTATATTCTATATTGTGTATAATCAATTTTATATGGAGTATAAACTTCTACTGAAAACTTGAAAATTATTGGAAATGCATTCCCCTTGCCTCTTCGAATGAAATTGGTTGGTGATTTTCGAAAGACTTTAGACAGAGATGAGTGAAAAAAGAGAAAAAATGTTCTCTTGACAAAAGAGAACATTTAGAGAGACAATTGGTATTTGCTATGGCATACTCTTTGTAAGTAACTGTTATCACCATTCATACCTCCTAGATGTTTCCACCAGATCAGTACTCCTCAGGGTCTCTCTTCTAGAGGCAGGTTAGAAATGTTGTGGAGACTCCATTTGAAAGAGAAATTAAACATAAGATACTGAAAATGCCTCTTGTGAAATTTCTCTAGGTGGACTAACTGATACAATTTTAAAAGTTGATTTGGTACTTACAGTTACAGCACTTTTTAATATGTTGTTGTTGTTTATAGCACTGCTGAGGAGCTGACAAGAGGTCTTACGTGCAGCAGAGGATCAGAGATGTCAGGCTGCTTTGAGTGGGATACAGAAGGATTAATTTAAGTATCTAAAAAAATTATCCCTCACTTTAGGCCTTGATGCAGTTATCTTTCTGTAAGAGCCTCAGTTTCCCATAAAGTCTGCCATGGAATTACTGCATAACAAAGAGTAGTGACAGCCTGCCATGGAGGCCAGCAGTGGAGAGTGACAAGCCTGCCTGTGAGGAGCAGCATCCTGTGGGATGCAGAGTGCTTTGGAGACAGGGCACACAGCTTCCCTCCATGCTGTGACCTGCTGCCGTGCCCCCCTTCCAGCAAGGACCCCCAGGCAGTGAACTGGGCAGTGGTTCAGCAGACATGTATTCTTGCCCTGCTCTCTCTCATCCCTCTGCATGCATCTGTAGCTAACAAGAGCCAGGAATTGATTAGTGGCATTCCTGTCCTATGCCAGCCTTTAAGCACTCATGAAACTCTGTCCTTGGTGGGCTGTAACTCAGAAAGATGTTTAATACAGAAGCACCAGAGACTGAGAAGTGCAGGGGAGAGCACTGGGTCAAAGAGGACTGTTGTGAAAAGGTCAGACCTACTGAGGGACATACTGGTCCAAGCTGTATATTCCCTAGCAAACCCATGATGTCGGACTCAGAGGTATGGTGACCTACTTATCTCCCTGTACAGAAGGTCAGAGAAGAGGTAGATAAAGTGTGTATTGTGTCCTCAGCTCTTGTTAGACTTGCTCCCTGCAGAGGGTTGACAAACCCTGGCCATCCAACAGCTGATACTGAAGCTATGATGATAAAACAAGAAATATATGCAAAAACCCTTTAAAATAGTGATACACCTTCATATAATTGAGTATGTATTTATCACCTTTCTTTGCACAAGGTTCATGTGTCAGTTTTTGATACTCCCTATTTCTTCTTCATTTGCCTTTCAGATGACATTCAGTAGGACTTCTACGTAAACTACGAAGAAATAGTTAAACCTGAGCAGGTGAGGTAAGAGTTGGAACCCAAACCACTCTTTGCATCACCAAATCCCCCAAGGCTCCATTGTTCTAGTATTTGAGCTTTATAGAAAAGAACTGCCTGGTTTCTCTCCCATGCCTGTAAATGATTATATGCCTCACATTTCTAACCTCTCCCAGTACTGCCACTAATAGCAATACAGTCTCCATGTGGTAACCCAGTTGTTCACATCCATAACTTCTTTAATCTTTGTCCAAATTCCCATTTCTGCCAAAGAATGTATCAGGCACGAAGATAAGAACGAGGGAAATGTAACCCTTGCCTCAAATAACCTGTAAAGAGCTGTAATGTTTTATCACAAGAACTGTACTTTGCACAGTTATGTAAAAGAGCAATCACATACCTGCCAAACCCGCAGCGCTCCCACTCTCCGTGGCACTGACACCAGGATTCCTGTGTTTTGTGTGTGGGATTAGCTACTGCCTGCTGGTTCATTCCAAAGCTACGGCAATTGAGTAGCAGTGCCAAGGCAGTGTTGTTGGGTTTGTGCCCTGCATGGATCCATGCATGGTACAAAGGGGCAGGGAAGGCTTCAAGGTTCCCTTAGTGCAGGCTCTTCTTGGCATACAGCAGCAGACCTAGAAGGAAGAACAGCAAACACAGCCAGAATACTCCATGCTTAAAATAATTCAGTCAGATGCTAGTTATTTTTTTCTTGGGCTTTGATAGAGGAATTATGGCAGCTTATAACCTCCCTTTTAGTGTATGTATGTGTGCAGGTTTTTGGTCATATGAATCACCTCCTGAGAAACCTTTGTTATTCTCAAAGGTTTCATGACTCCAGTTCTACCAGCGTGCTCTAATCTTCCTTCTCATAAGAGCTGTATAATTCTGTGGCACTCCACCAAGGAAAAAGCTTAAACTATATCACGAAATAATTGTTCAAAGTCCCAAGTAGAAACCTGTTTATTACTATATGTAACAGAAGATTAAATTTATTAATAAGCCTAAACATGTTCCAGGCATCTCAATTAAAGCACACAGCCTAGCTCAGCAAATACTACTGAAGCTGAAATGCCAATTTGCAAATAGACCAACTATATCAAAAAAGAAAAAATTGACTTTCCATTGAGTAGTTCAGGTATTCGAATAATTTTACATCCCCCTTGTATCTTTCTTTGGCAGATTGTATTTCTGGGTAGACCATCAGGTCCTGAAAAGTGGAAAACAAGCTCAATAGCTCTGCTTTCTCCCCATGAGGAACCATGTTATGGGAGGAAACATCTCCCAGCTGCTGTCTCACTGCTGCTCCCACACACTGTATAAACACCACTGTTGGTGGATCATGGGCTGCAGGGTCTTTGGTGGTGTTATCATCCTTGTTTCTCAGCCTGTGCTGTATGAAGTGAAACACAATCCTAAATGACCATGGAGGCTGTCGAGAGGTGAGGGACAGGTTCTCAAACACAAAGGTGCTACAACTGAAGAGATGTGTAGCTCTCAAGGGAGCAGTTTCCAACTGCTTTGGAAACACCTCAGTAGATGCTACTCAACACTTCAGGCCTCTAAACACATTGAATATCTGGTCTCTCAGAGAGATTCCTCTTGGAGTTCTTCATGTTCACCTTATCACATTATTGCTCAATCCTCTGAGCCAGGCTATACAATTACTGACAGGCTGCAGATGGCTACCAGGACAAGCCTTCAGGACACATAACAAGAATTAAAATGTCTGCAGCAAAGCTGTACAGGTGAAGTTGCATGTTTGGGCTTGAGACTGCCTAACAGCTCATTTCCACATAGAGAGGTTCTCTACTCATCTCCCTGTCCTACTTCTGCCTTGGACCTCCTCCTGCTAAATGCACTGGCTTGTATTTTCTGATCCTGCACCAAGCCAATTCAATTTACTGGAACTGAGAAGACTATTAAACTGGAAGAAAGGTGAATCATTTGTGATGGCATATGGAGTTGACTCAAATAATGAATGTATTGAAGAGCACCAAATCTCATGCAAAAGGTGGGACAGGATTGTCTGATTGGGTCTGGGAAAAGAAGAAGAGGAAAAGGAAACGAGAAGTTTATAGCAGTGTCAAGCTGGTTAATGTGCTTTGTGGTAAAGTGCCACTACCACTGAATAACAAATGGCCAAATTCTGTTCATGAACAGTTCACCTCCAGCATCATCCTGCATATACATGTTATCTTTGTCTTTATGGATTTGTCTTTCACAGAGTGGCTATAAGTGGATAAAGCTGGGATTGCAATATGACAGATCATCCAGTGAGACACCAGAGGGAAGATGGTCAATAATATTGGCATATTTTGTAAGCTCGTCTCTCAACTCCCTCCAGGAGATAACAACAATCTCTCTTGCCATCTCCATGGGACCTAGGTAAGCTTTCTTTCTCCTTCTCCCCCCAAGCCCCCCTCCCCAGCCCCCAGTTTGTTCGTTTAGCTGGCTTTTTTTCCTATCACAAGTTCTGGAAACAGATGAGCTTTTCATCTTCCTCTCAAAAATCTGTAAAGAAGCAAGACAGCAAATAAATAAATAGCAAAGAAATGTACCACCCATGAAAGATTTAACATCATTCAGTTGGAGGAAAAGGAGGAAAACTAATGACTGGCAGCAACCAGTTATCACTCCAGCATTTCAAAGTTTTTTTCCAGATTAACTGAAGACATTTTCTATTTCTATTGAGGTCAAAGACAATATTTCCATTGTCTACAGCTGAGGCAGTTTTAATCCCTTAAGTTTTGAATAGTCCTGTTTTTCAACCTAAAATAAAAAAGTAAGACATTCTTTAAAAACTGGGTCAGTTGTCTGATGTGTGGATTCATCATCCATTTTGACACTTATCTGATTGTATCCTCATTCTTCTGTTGAGGTTAGCTCAAAAGAGAGGGCACCTCCCAAGCTATCCTCCCTTGAAATGTCATCTGAGGCTTTCTTTTCTACTTTTTAAGCTCTGTGGGAAGTACAGATTCATCTCCATTAAAAACAAAACAGAGCAAGAACAACTCTTGCTCCTCACGCAACAGTGTCTTGGGGTGAACAGGGCAATGACTCACTGTTGCCTTTGGCACCCTGCTTTGGCCAGGCAGGTGCAGAGGGTGGGTATGTGGGAGCTTCGGGTATATGACAGCAAAAAGGCAATACATGCCAAAACATTGACAGCCCCAGTTGTTGGGGAGCAAGGCAGATTCCTTGGACATAAACTACATAGGGGTAGCCAAGACATCCACTCAGGGCTGTAGATACAACACAGGACCTATTGGATCCTCATGCCCTCATGCTGGGGGCTGGTGAGATATGCTAGCGTACTCAAGAGGGCATCTACATGTGAAAACCTGCATCTTTGGTGAAGATCCCTGGAGCTGGTGTGTTAGGAAGTCATGGGTGAAAGGGCTAACCCACACAGAGAGCATACTTGCTGGTTTTCCTGAACAGATTGTCCTCTGAAACCTGTAAATGGACTATGCTTTACATTTAAACGTCTTTCTTTTTTTTATTATTTTTTAAAATCTTTTTTATTATTATAATTATTTTTTATTTGTGTTGCTTTTTTCTTTGGAGTAGCACATTGGACCTCTTAGCAGCCTGAAGGTCAATGTTCCCAGGTTGCAGTTGCCACTGCCTTACAGGCAGCTCTCAGCCCGGTGCTTCTGGTCTTACAAACACATCACTCATGTTGCCTCCTGGGAAACTGGAGGAATGGTCCACCCTCAAGGGGACAGATTAACCAAAACTCAAGGACAAATCTGTCCTTTGGGTGGACAAATCTCCTTTGAAGAGAGGAGTCCATTCTTCTTTGTGTATGCATGTGGGCATTGGATACAGTGGTTGGTCCTGGGATAGATCAGGGAATTTCAGGCTTTCAGCTTCATATTTCCCTATCACACCTTCAGGTATTCTGTACTGTGTAGTATTCTGTACTATGCAAACATATCCTACACTCAGTCAGCCTGAGGACATTGGTGTAACTGTGCCCAGGAAGAGTAAAAAGTGTATATTTTCTGTGGTTGAGCTGAAATATTGCTCTATGAAAGGCTTGCTTTTAGGATTGAGTGAGGAACTTTCAAGGAGGGTAGGAGTACTGCCACAGTAAATGCAACTGGGCATGGCTCTGTCACATAGCCTGGGGACACAAGATCGGAAAACTAGATTTTCACAGCTTACTTAGTCTGCAATTTTTAGTTTACTATCTTAGTTTACTGAGTCATGAAACTCAGCTGCAGTTGAGTTGAACTTTAAGAATAATTACATAAAATATTACATTTTTAATTTCCTATTCAGAGCTGTACTGGGAATGAGTTCAGTAAACAAAAGAGGGTGCAGAAGATCAGTACTAATAAAAATCCTGCCTACAATCTCATTAAGAAATCTCAGCTATTCCTGTGTAGTGAATGAAGTAAGGATCTCTTGAAAGGAGCACGATGCAGTTGTATCATTAAAGTGTATCATAATATGTACACAACAGGATGTCACATAAAGACAAGCTTAATTCAGTCATTTCATGGCATTAAAGGGAATCACTTTGCTATAAAAATTTTCTTTCAGTGCAGGGCCATTTTTGTTTGGGTGGTGTGTGTGAATAACCTATTTGCTGTACAAAAAAGGGAAGGTGAAAATGTACACACCAGTCATATTGGCATTTATGTGTTCATCAGCAAGTTAAGATGTTCTTGATTCATAGCACCATCCTCTGCCCTTTGAACTTCTGCACTCAGAGACAGGCTAACTTCCCCAGGGAGTCAGTCCCAAAAGGATGCTGAGACACCTGTGTTCCCACTGCTTTTCACACTTTTTATGCCAATAAAAGAAACTTGTTTATTCCCAGCTCCAGAAGAAGCTGAGATGAACAGAGCACAGAACTGTCTGGCCATTTGCTCTTCATCATTTTTTTGTGCTAAGTGTGTATCTGGTGCTGGTCCATCGGCTCTGTGTGCTGATCCTTGCCTTGGAGCCTTCACAAGAGCATGAGGCTGGCCCAGTGTGGGGATGGCACATCTGTCAGACCCTGCTTGGTTCAGAAACCTCCACAGACTGGAGGAGGAGGGCCTCCTAAGAACTTCCATCCCATATTTGTTGTCCTTGGAATTTGAAGAGTTTCTCATCTAGTTCAACTCTCACCTCTCCAAATGGGAAATTTTTCATCAAATTCATAGCTGCTGACGAGCTTCCTGGAGGACCAACTGTAGTTTTGCTAACCTAGGAAACATGGCACATTTCCCACCTGCTCACGTTCTCAACAGTGACTGAACCCCCCCACACCTCCCTCCCCAAAAGAAGGCGTATTTCCTGTCTTTTCTTTTTCTCAGCAATGACAACCATTTTTGTCAACATTTTCTAGTGGCGGGCACTCTTAGTGATAACCAAGGCTGAAAAATTTCAGCTGTATGAAAGTCTTGCAAAGCCATATGAAGAACTTCAGGTAACAGCTGCTGGACTCCCTTTCCTGTAGATGCTGCTGCCAGTTATGTATATGGTACCAGTCAAAAAACACTAAACAGAACTCAGTCAGAAATTAATTTTTTCTGTCCTAATTTTATCATTGAAATGTTCTTTTTCCCTACAAAATATAATTTTATTTTCCCCACCATAAAATAAAGACAATAGCGGCTATTGAATAGCATACTACACTTGTATTTGTGAAGGAAGCAAGTTTCTGCATCTCACATTTCTGCATTTAATAAGTTGTCCCACTTGCACACTGATTTCTTCAAGACCTACAGAGCCACTCAGTAGCAGAATCCAAAACAGAATTAAACCTGAGAGAGAAATCAAAAGATAGAAATTGTCCTAGTTGATGGGGAAATGTTTGATTGACTGCACTGATGGTGTATTTTATTTTAAATACTCTAATGCTTTTGAAATACTAAGAGATCTAAAAATATAAACTGCAACTTTGAAATGGGACATTGTTATTTGTGGGGATGATTCCAAAAGTAACTGTAATTGCCAAAATGCAGAGAAATATTTAGTTGCTTTTAGTCAGCAAGCACTGACCAAATAGAGGAGCTCTCCTGGATCAGGCTGTACATTAATTACTGACACATCAGTAGGGTCTGTGCTTCTGAAAGTTTAACACCACTATTTTATAACAAACCCATAAGCTGCTGTATTTTAGCAAATACTGACCACATTCCCTGTTCCTTCTGTCAACTTGACCAATTCCATCTGAACTAAGTAGCTGTTCTCATGCTCCCCTAAAACCTCTGCTTTCTGCCGTGATCTCAGACTGCTTAGAATTGAATATGGTTACAATTTGTGGATGTGTTTTTTTGTAGTTGTTTGGCCATACTATGGTTATAAATAATCAATATGGTATGTTTATCATGGTAAGCTGCACCAATATGTGGCAACATGGGCAACAGGTCTGCAATTCCTTGGTAGTCAGAGGCCCAATATGATGCTATTTGGAATCATCTAAAAGGATCAAATATTCTTTAGGAAAATAAATAAGCAGACAATTTTTATAAGTTCATTTTGCTTTTCTGTTGATGTATCACCGACTGAAGCCAGAAAGATAAGGAATTCTTTTTTCAGAGAAAATTTATCTATTTCTTATCTTTGTAAGACTTTGGCTGGTCTCCATGCTTGAGCAATGCCACGTTATTTCTCTCAGCTAATAAAAAGATCAGTGACTCAGCATCTGTAGCTTACAATTCAAAATCAGGGGAAAAGTTTGGACAGGATGCCAGCATTTCATCCTAATGTTAATGTGTTATCTTTAGGAGAGACCAAAGGGCAGCCTTCTGGAATGCAAATAAATGAATACATTTAGCCTTAATTGTTTATAAGTTCTCTGCTTATTTTCCAGGTGGCACCTGTTCTTCCTAAATGACTTTAATTCCTCATTTGGATTTGCAGATCAAACATGCCACAAACTTTGCCGGTTTCCAACCAAAACTGGTAGGAAACACTCTAAAACAGAAAAAGGGATAATTGTGACAAGCAATATATTTTCTCTTTTGGCTGGTGATTTGGTTTATTTTAATCCCCTGCACTATAAATTATTTCCAAAAGCTTCAAGTGGAAGATGCAGATGTAAACAAAATTTTGGTACTCCAGAGAGCACAACTTGCACAGGAGTTTCAGGAGAGTAAAATAGTTTCAGGAACTAAACTCAGGTGACTTTCTCTTAAGTGCACTTATGTTTGTGGAGAGAAGGGATACATAGCTGGAGGAGGAAGCCTTAAAGTATTTGTGGAGACAATGTTCTGCACCATGAGTTCACTGCACAGGAGCCCTCTTGGGGGAAGAGCACCGTGTCTGGGTCTCTCTTGCCCATGTCAATAAACAGCACACATGAAGGTGCCTCTTACATTTGTCATGGTCTGATACAACTCCAATGTACTAATTAATTTGTGAAGTTGCTTAGTCACTACCAACCCAAAGCATAATTGAAATAATGACACAAAAAGCTTGAAGTATATCTAAAATAATGACACAAAATGCTCTAGATACTCTATATACTCTTATCTATGTCACATAATGAAAACATAACTTGTTTGTAATGGGTTTCTAGATTTGCTGAATGTCCCTTGTCTCAGCCTTTGCCATGTCTCATGTGTCATGTTTGCTTCTTAAATCTGAAAGGTCCCAGTACTTTCTGTCCATTCATAGAATCGTAAAATCCTAGAATACGTGTTGGAAAGGATCCATCAGGATCATTGAGTCCAACTCGATGTGCAGGCCCCGTGCAGGACACTCCAAGAGTCGCACCATGTGCCTGAGAGAATTGTCCAAACGCTTCTTCACTTCAGAGAGGCTTAGTGCTGTGACCAGCTCCTTGGAGAGTCTGTTCCAGTGCTCGACCACCCTCAGGGTGAAAAACCTTTTCCTGATACCTATCCTAAACCTCCCCTGACTCAGCTTCACTGTCACTGGTCACAAGAGTGAAGAGGTCAGTACTTTCCCCTCTGCCTCCCCTCATGAGGATGATCTGTTTGCCCCATTTAACATAAGCAAACCAATAACTTTATATTAGCATGATATATTAAGCATGAAAAACGTAAGCATGGCACTCCTAGTGCCATGTGTCACTAGGACAGACTGTCATTACACAGCTCTGCTATGCTGTCAGCAGAAGAAAACCAATGCTCATTGACCAGGCTAACAAGAAACACTATCAAAGACATTGAAGAAAGTCTTCATTTTATTAAACTGAATGTCTTTGTAACACATTATAAGGAATATATTATTTTTTCTATTTTTTCTCTGTTTGTAATCTTAATTGCCACAAAATAGTGGTTTTCTGTGACTCTCAGTGGACCCAGTAACTTGGACCTGTGGGCCAGTTCCCTGAGATTTAGAAGATTCTCCTTTGCCCATGTGACTCTCTCGTGCCTCTGGCCCTGTCCCATTCATCCCTCCATGAAAGAAAACCTGGCCATTGGGCTGGGGCTCTGAGAAAATTTGCTGAAAGATTCATCTTTCATGAGGAACTGCCAGATTCATTAGAAATGTTTTGTAGGCACACACTGGTTTTGTCCAGTGCAACAAACCAGAGGGGTCCCCCTGGAACTTGTCAGGTTACAGCTGCTGGGCTGAGGTGGTGAGCAGGACACAGCCTTGCCGGGCTCTCTGCCCATAAGCTGGCAGCTTGGGCTTTCTGCAGCAGAGCTGGAAGAGTGGGAAGTGTGAGATACTCAGCTTTGTGCGAAGACTCGGCAGGTTTGCACTTGGATCCAGAGGGATGAACCCACAAACCTGGCTGCTCCAGCTCACCCTGCCAGTCCCACCAAAAACAGGCAGTGTGCCCTGAGGGCTGCCACGAGGCTCCCATGCAATGTGGGCAGCTGACTGCTTCTTTCAGCTTTTCAAAAACCTGATGACTTTTCTGAAGCAAATACTTTCAGGGCCTCCTCTCCTGGCATTTTTAGTTTGCAATCCAGTTCAAAACAATGGCTGCTCTTTTCAGACTCTATGACTTAGGCAGCCCAGTTGCAGAAGCGGTCATGTGCTCTCCGCATTCATGGGAAAAAGGCTGAAAAGGACTGCTCTGCTAGGGCTGAGAAGTTGGTTCAGGGGTAGGAATTGTATTTTTAAGCTGACATTAGCCAGGATTGGTGCTAAAAGATGTAGCACTGCATCCCTCACCTGCTCATACCTACTCTCTCCCTTGAGTTTGCACAAGCCTTCTCTGAACAACAGATGAATTAATCCAGGTGAAATTTCAGCCAGTGGGAACAAAAACCCAAGCTGTAATCTAGCTTGCAGTCGTGATGTGGTCTGCCATTCAGCCACATGACATGTGAGCCCACAAGAGGTTGGGGAGGTGAGGGAGAGAGCTGACTCTGCAGAAGACTAGGGAGGAGGATGCAAGGCAGTCTCTGGAGCTTGTGCTTCCTCACAGGGTGAGGTTACATGGGATGGCTGAGCCTGGGGGTGGCTGTTACCTGGCTACAATGACACCTACCTCCAGCCGCTCACAAAGTGTGAGCCTTGGTGAAATTTTTTGATCCTTATTTCCCCATGCTGGGATGGCGCACACACAAGCACCAAGCCCCACACCACAGGAGGATGGAAGTGCTGGAGCAGCAATCATGCCGCCTCTGAGCAGAAGCCCTCAGACAGGATTCTCCATGGAGTCACCAAAATTGCAGTAATAGGCATGGGGCAACCTGGGCTGAGTTTGTGAAATGGTGTGGAGAGGATTCTGGGAGGTGCCCCCCTCCCAGCTGTCCTGGGATTTCACTCATGCACTCATGAGGTAAGTCGTGAGCATTTATTGTACAACTATATGTTCAGGGCACTTTTTCCCAATAAAATTGCATAAAATAGACTTTTTTTGTGTGTTGAGAAATCAATTCCAAGTTGTGGACCACTTCTGCATCTGTACAGTAGCCCTTAATATGCATTTTGCAGGCTAGCTCCAGGCTTGGAGAAACAGAGGCATGTTTCTCGGGCTGTCCTCAAAAGAGGGCATGTGAGAAAAAGTTTCAAGGTCCTTTACTAGTTAATGGTTGTTTTTCCTGTTTTGCAATACAGAACAACTAAATATTCTCATCTTGTTGAAACCAATATATCTTGTGTGACTTTCTTTCATCTTCTTTCTTTCATCACCTTCTTTCTTTATCTGTGACTGAAAAAAATATACATTCATTCCTGGAAAAGCTTGCAAAACCCAAAAAGGTAAGTGAACTAATTTCACCTTTGTAGAACAGGTCAACTTGTTGGTGCTTGTTCTCAATGTGCAGTGGTTTTATCTGCTGAGAAGACTGTGGTGAAACCAGCCTGGAGGTGCTTTGCTCTAACCACTCACACATGTACAGGGGCTGTTGAGCAGATGGAGAGAGCTCATAAAGTTGCAGAGAATGGCTTGGAGACTAAAAAAACCTGCTGTGTAGAACCTCAAAATTTTTTAAAGCTATTATGGGAAAAAGTGGAATTTTCTGATTTTTTTTTTTCGAAGAAAAAAAAGTTGTCTCTATTTGGGACTTGCTGTCTTTTTCCATATATTCTCTACTTTAATGAGCAGCTGTGAATTTTACATAGGAACTATTTGGTGCCGCTTTATGCAGTTTATTAGGTGGGAGCTCAGACCTTAAATATTTAAACCAGATTTACAGACATGGAAACTAGAACAGACTGAGTGACACAACAAATAATTTATTAATTGAATGTAGCATGTTCCTTTGTGGAAATATGCACAGATGTATTTTTGTTTTCTCACTCTTCCCATTGGGAAGATTTTTTTGATTTTTCAGCCTAACATCCAGATGAAGGAAGACTCCAGTGATCACAATGTCCATCCATCTGTCCCACTCTGGAAACTTTTAAACCAACTTCCACAGTTTAATATCATGCAGTAGTGTGACACATAGCTCAAAAGCACTAGGATAGGATTCATTAAGTTAAGTTTAGACTTGCATAGTATCAATGTCTTCATCTCAGATAGTCACCTTAGGTTGTCCTTACAGTTAGTGGAGACCAGCTGGCATATTTAACCATGATTCAAGTGACCTGATTTAGATGTCTATTTTGGGATGGGATCAATCATGGACTAAGAGTGACTTTCTCTCTTTTATGCTTAGTTAGGATGATTGACTGAGATGAAGAACAGTGTAATAGTGGAATTTTCTGCACAATTTTTGAAGAATGACTCTACTTAAGGAAGGAAATTTAACGAGGCAAAGCTGGAGTGTGTGTTCACCAGCAGTGGTGGGGCCAGTCACTGTGGGCAGCAGCTGCCAGCCAGCACATGCCCCTTGTCAGGGAGTGGAGGGAGATCATGCTGCCCTTCACCTAGGTGGTATTTAGAGATCATGAGAAGAAAATGAGTGTACAGCCAAGGTGAGGAGAAAGTCATAAAGAGCTTTAGGGTCAGGAGAGGTTATTGTGTTGGGCAGGTAAGAAAATAAGACACTAGTTCAAATAAACAAGGCTTCACCAGGTTTACTGCTCACAGAAGTAAATGTTTCTTCGGGAACTCATCACAACCTTGCATGTTGTGACTGCTCAGATAAAACAACTCTTAAATAATCCTTTCAGTGTTAAGAGGTCAAGCCCAACCTCTGATCAGCTTACGATGCAATTTAGTAATTTTCCATTTCCAATCTGAAACAAATTTTTAAACATGCACTTTGCTTTTTTTTTGTTTGTTTGTTTGTTTGTTTTTTTTCTTTCCCAGAAGCACTCTTCTCTGAAAAGGTCATTATAAACACCTCAAAGTTACCTGATTATTTTCTATGAAAGTCCTCAGGCTGGCTGAAGTCTTGATGATGGTTGAGTGGTTGCTATGCTGAAATTGCTGCCTAGGATCGATTGTTTCTGTTTCCTGTTACTTTCTACCTCATGGCTCCCAGTCCAAGTTCCTCGGTTCAGAGCAATTCTTTGTTGTGCAAAATAGAAATCTTGGTAAATGTGAGTCTGTAAAATTTATGCTAATGCAAGTAAATAAATGAGAATACATTACCATACTGGTTCTGTCCTGAAGGTGTGAATGTTAGTGGTGTTCCTTCTTAACTGAAGGGTCTGGGTGTTGTTATGACAATGTCTCTAAAATACACTCACCACTGAGAGATTGCCTGGTTAACTCAGTCACTCAGTTGTTTGTGGAAGGAGACTGAGAAGCAGGATTGAGCCATCCCTGCAGAAGGGGCAGTTATGGACAACAAAAAGAGGAAACAAAACCCCAGAAGGGCCCACATCTTCTGCTGATCTCTGTGATACCCTTGAATGAAAAGTGTCACCATCACCTTAATAACCGTGGCTACAATTTGTGCTTTGTCACGGTGACTCTCAGTATTTCATAAGGCAGGGTGTTATCAAGACTGGCCTTAGTGTAAATGCAGTTGCTCCCACAAGCATATTCTTAAGATCTTAGGATCACTTGTTAATGTATATTTATTTAGTAGTTTACTTTCTGGGAACAATTCCATTCACATTCACTTTTTTGTTATCAGTAAAACATAACTCATTACCCCATTTTTCAGAAGGCATAACTAAGAGAGCAAGTGAGCTTGTTGCTTGCTTAAAGACATGGAGAGGGTCAGTGAGTCATCAGGAGAGCAGTTAGAATGGCAGGCAGGTTTTGTTTGTGTTTCATTCTGGAATTTTCTGATCAAGAATGCAGGCTGGGAGAGAAGACTTCAAAACAAATGAACTGGAATAATCGCTCCCAAGCTGATGTTGTCCAGAATGTGGTTTAGAGTCCTACATTGAATGATGAACAGTGAATGCCAGATGGTCATTTCAAAATGCTTCATTCTCCATAAATCTCCAGCGAGGTTACTGTCTGTTGTTCATAATACCTCTTTTTGGGTATCCTCATCTTCCTCATGAAACAGCAGAAGGAAGCATAACACATTTGACATTCTTGTTGCCATCCTCTTGCTGAAGGAGCACAGGCCTTCTGGTCATGATGAACAACTCACTCCTCAGCATTTTGCAGTCTGTCTGCTTCCATTCATGCCCTTGGTTAGAGCTACTGACCATTCCTTTGTCCTCACTTTAATGCTTTTGCTGATGCTGTCACATACCTTCATTCCTGTGTCACCCATAACTACCCTCAACTACAACTTTTTATCCCTGAAGGAGGGCCATAGGGCTGCCTTCCAGGGACTTCCTTGCAAAACATGAGTAATCCAGAGTTAGGAAGGTTCAAATGCGGCCTCTAAATGCTGAGCTACCTGCATACACATGTATTTGTTCTGCACGAGCCTGTTAAGGCTTGAGAATGCGAACTGTTGATGGACAGTATTTCAGGTGAGTGAAACAAAGTGTGAGAGCCACTAAAATTAAAAGACATGACAACCTCAAAATGAAGCTTCAAAACAACAAAATTTTCAAGTGCAGAGAAAAACAAGTAATATCCAGGTGGAATTCAGTTCAAGATGGAGGCCGTCAATATGCCTACACGTATGTATGGATAAAAATATGCTCACTATTTTTTTGACTACGGAGACCAGTGCCTTGATTCAGTTGCCTAAATATTCGTGCCTTTGGAAGTATTTCAGAAGTCTAAGATGCTTCTGACACTTACAGCATAAGGGAAATCCATGTCCTTTTGGATGCCAGACAGGACACCTTCACAGTGCTCAAGCAGTGCTGGACATTTATGTGAGAAGCTTGTCTCTAGCCAATACAGTCAGCAAAGCCTAGGGAGCAACTCATGTCATTCTAAAGTAGGACTTGTGGGTGACTGAATAAATCACTTCATGTGCCTGAATTGCCTGATTTTGTAGTTTTGGCTGCATTGCAGATAACTGGAGGTTTAACATCTAGTGCATATATAGATGCCTAAATTTATGCTTCCTGACCTTGGGTTGCCCTGGGTGTTTCAAAGGAGCAGTGGCAGATGTGAAAGCATTTAGGTTACACAGAAGCTAATGCCTGCAACTCCTCAGTTGCATGACTTGCATGACTCATCTGGCCTTTTTTAAGTGGTCTGCCTTTCCAAAGAGATATCATATAGGAATTCTTTAAACACTTACTTCTCCTATGAACAGATCCTGCTTCTGGTAGTGTGACCCAAACTGACATATCCTCCTACTCTGCTTCTGCTGGGTGAACCAGACTCTTTTCTGTGACTTCCTGAAACAATTTTGGACCAGGAGATAGATGTATTTTTTGTTTCAAAGGGTGTGTTGAAATAGAAGAATTCAAGCTGCTGCAAACAGCTTAGGGTGTTATTTAGTACTCATATAACACCATAAGAGAGCTATGCACTGAGCTTTAATACATGATTTATGATCTTCACTTTCATTTTTTTCCAGCTTTGTTAAGATTCCTTTGGAGTCTAAGTGCTTTGCAGTTCACCTGGCCAGCAATTCATCTGTTTATCCTTCAGAAGAGCTGATCTGTTACTTTCTGGCAATGTGGCCAAGGTATCCTTTTGCCAGAACTTGTTTGACATCAGTAATGAAGCAAAGAGACCCTGAAATGTCACTGACGGCCACTTTTGCTGCTTCGGTGCATTTACTACTGTTCCTCTGAGTGTGATCCAGTGGAAAGCAAAATATTCTTATTATAGCAAACCATAATTCACTGGCTGAACTCTCAAGTATATGCAATGACCAGCATAACAGCTTCAGAGCAGCAGCTGGGCCAGGAATCTGTTGGCTGCACCATTCTCACAGCAACATAGGAAATAACTGTTTTTCCCATCTGCTAAATGTCAGTAATTTAAAAAATGTGTTCATACTGCATTGGCATGAAAGCAAAATATGTTCTTGCAAGAACTTTTCCTGAGCTGAGATACCAACATCTAGGACACTAGTTTGGGAAGCTGAAAAGAAATGTATTCACACACACATCCCTGCAACAGTGGTAAATATTAAATTATGTATTCAAACTGGAACAGCTCTGACAGAGGAGACTGAAAAACTTTCAGATGGGTTGAGGGAGAGATCACGTATCTGGAACACGCAGACCAAGTTCCTGGTGTGAGCCAAAAAGATGAAAGACATATACCTTCCCCAGTCAAGGCTGTATCCTTTTCCCTGTGAAAGAGGGATGGTACTCTCTTGAGACAACCAAAAAAGTATTCTGAAGCCAAGAAGGCTTTTCCTGATGCTGTCAAACCTCATGCACCGTTGTGCACTTCGATTTTAGCCAATGTGAATTTTTCAGCTCTTCCTCATTGAATTACACTGCACTTTTCGAATCCTGGCACCAGCCTGTTGGGGTCCTCCAGAGGTACGAACCTTTTCTCCGAATGTTTGCGGACAATGGATGGACATGCCGCAGCACGGCATCACGCCCACGCCGGCAGGGGCACTTCGGCTCCAGCTGCTGACACAGGGGACCGTCTTCGGCTGCCCCCACCCCGACCGCCGCGGGGGCCGCCAGCTCCGGCCCTCTGGTGCCCTCCAGTGTCTCCTTCCCGAAACAACTGAGGGGAGCAAAGCCCTCAGGAGAAGATCCCACGTAGGGTGATGCTCCATTGGGATGTGTGAGGATCTATCGCCGAACTGAAGATGGAATTTAATTTACTGGGCAAGCCACGTGCCCTTGACTAAAGGCCAAGAAGCCGAAGCGCCCAGCTGACATTAAGGTAGGCTGAGGAAGGCAAGCTTTGCTACCTTCAGGAAAGCAACACGGTATGCCTGGTTGTCAAAGGCATTCCCTGAATAACCATTTGTACCGTGGCATTACTCAACACAGAATGAGAAGTCGTGATTTGTTCTGTGGCCGCTTTCAGCGATAAGAACACAAGGTACACGCTGCAAGACCTTTAATCTTAATTTATTCTCTCCCTTTAGATAAGTAACTTCAACAAATTTACTATTTGGCTCAGAATAATCCCATATAAAAATAACACCAAAAAAAGCAGTCTGTTCAATTTGTCTGCTTCTAATCAAATTCAGCAGAATTCTGACTCTACTCATCTTAGCTATTCTCACATGACTACAGAGTCACAGAGTAACACAATGGATCTGTTTGGAAGGGACCACAGTGGATCCTCTGGTCCAACCTTCCTGCTCCAAGGGCATCCTAGAGCATATGACATAGGATTACATCCAGGCAATTCTGGAATATCTCCAGTGAGGAAATCTCCACGATGCCTCTGGGCAATCTGTTCCACTGTGTAGTCACCCGTAGACGTAAAGTTTTCCTCATATTCAAGTGGAACTTCCTGTGCTATATAAGGATTCTACCTAAAGAATGCATGGTGTCCTTCAAATGAAAAAATAACCTCTTGCCATAGGCTTGGGTTACATTTACCTTTATAAGCATTTCACAGAAAGAAGCAGCATACCAATTTACACCCTCTACATATTGGAGTCTAGTTGTTACAATACCATAAACCTATGCAAGACCTATAGCTAAATTACGGATAATTTACAGAAAACCAGCTTTTGCTAAATATTTCACTCATATTATTTCAGTGGTTTTGGAAGGAAAATAATGACATAGTAAGCTCTGAAATATATCTGCAATGAAGATTTCTCAGACCCTTAAGAAACAAGGCAAATATTTTAAAAAAGGATCCAGATAGTTTCTACTTTAATCCATGTTTACTTTAGGTTGTCAATACTTGCTTAAAATATTTTTGCTTTTCTATCATACTCTAATTGTAAGTTCTGTCTTTCTAGCAGTTTTTACAATACAGACTCATGGCTTCACTCCTCAAAATCACCCCTCAATTTTGAAGCAAAATCATCCCTTTTATTTCCTCAAAAACATTGAAGGGTACCCAAGGCAGCCAGGACTATGGACATATTAGCATACATAGGACAGCCATGTACTTCTGGACTGCTGTGTAGGGACTAGAGGGGCAAATAAATCCCTTTCTCCAGGCTTGACTTAGCAGCCCACAAGTTGATACCTAATGCATAATTTGAGATGCTCTGCAGCACCTGGGGCATCTGCACAAGGTACATTCAGACAGCTGAGTCCTGACTCCCTGACTTGATGCACAGGTGAGCACAGCGACAGTCATGTAGCAGCTTTTCAGGTGCCCTAAGGAGCCCAGCTGCTGCTCCAGGTGTGCATGGGTTGTGGTTCACAGCCACCAGGCTCACCCTGCTGCCTTGGCTCACCTGCTGTGAGCAGCCTGGTTGGAAGAGGAAAACTGCTGCACAGAACAAATTGTCTGTTGAAAATCCTGACAGAGAAAGGTCAGCCAACGTGGGACTGTGAGGCTGAAGACTAGGCCTGAGAACCACAAGCATCCTTGAAAAGTGCAACTGGGGACCTAGAAACCAGAGACGTCCCAAGGTAGCACCACTAATCACAAGACCAAGAGACTGTAAGGACAACTTAATATCTGAGAAAATGGAAAACAACATAGCAATATAAAATTGGTCTGGAAAAGTAGAAAACAGAATCATCTATTGGCTGTTAGAGATGAAAAATAGAAATTAACATCATCTATTAACTGCTCAAAGTAGGATCTCCTATACATGCTTAAGTCCCTTCGTTATAAAAATGACTTAATTTTTATCCAAAATGGAGTCTCTCCCTGAGAACTTCACAGCTGAATCCCACATGAAGTGTCCACAGGCTCTTGGACTCTCACTGGGGATGATGGCTGACTCCAGACTCTGTGCCAGGGTCTGGAAGGCTCTGTCTTTTCTCTTACTGCTTGTGTCTGTGCTTGCCTCTTTTGGGGTTGGTTGGGTGCCCCTTCCAGGATCAGTTTGTTCCTCCCTTTTGCGATGGTTTGGCTTCTTCTTAAGTCTGTCTAATTTTCTTTACGTAAATGTAATATATATTACATATATATACTATTATATTATTGTTGATAAATTTTCCTCACTGGTGGTAAGTTACAGTAACTGTAATAGTATATACCTACTTGGTGGTTGTTATCATTGGTTGTACTACACTGCTTGAACCTATTATTGTTTGACACCATACTATTAACTGATACTGTATTGTTGATTGCTGATAATAATTTTTAGTAGCTTGACTTTATTAATCATCATATTAGCTTTATTAACTACCACTATCTTCGCTAACAGTGATTTTTGTGGTAATCTGTAATAAAGTAGAAAATTTTAGAGGACAAAGCCTTTGCATCCTTGTGTATTACAGAATCCTAGGAACCCACAGTCATGATCTCCGCACAGCTGCAGGCTGGGTAACCCTTCAGGTTGTGACATCTGCCCAATCTACAGAATCACACTTTGAACCAAGCCCTTGGTGTTAAAACACAGGGAATGATTTTTGGCATCTCAGATGCTCTCATCTGTGGCTCAACTTAGTTGCTCTTCAGAATTCAGACTATTTTTTTCCTTGAAATTTAGATGTTTTTATTTTTGATGCTGTTACTCACACAATCCAAATGAAAACATGTTCAGTTACTAATCAGACATCTGATTTATCATCACTTCTTGTTAGGCATTTTGATTATAACAAAAGACTGTGAAATTAATTGTTAAAAAGCAAGTTGTTGTCCTTGTAATGAAATGGAAAAGATAAAAATAGCTCCAGTGTCACACTATGCAGCTTATTGTGAAGGCGGTTTGACAGTCCGGGTGTAACACACATTCCAGTTGGCTGATATGAAAGCAAGGATCAGCCCGGGGCTCAGAAAACAAAGCATATTTCAACTGCATCCAGGCGCTCATCAGAAAGACAGTCTCGCAGTTTCCAACTGATTTTACAATATGAATAATTTGTTTGCACCACATGTCACCAGCTTTATTTAAAGCACACAATGAAAAATACCAACATGCTGTTTTCCTCTTATCGACAACTGCTGCACTACAAATTTCAATTTTTAAGAAGTAACATTCTCACATTACACTTACAGATTTTTTTTCTGTTGAAATATGTTCCCTTGTGTTATCACAGTCCATCCTTAAAGTGTACAGTTTGAAAACCCTTCCGTATAAGCAATATGTCTAGCACTTACAAACCAGGAAAATGCTTTATACAAATAAGTTAATATTTTTTCTTGTTGACAAAAGAACTGCCAAGGCTGCAACTAGCATAACATCCAATGTATCTAAGTGTGTGTTCCCACTCTACCAACAGAAACTGACTATGTATTCCTTATAAGTTTACTGATTGCCTGTATTGTTACTGAAAATTTTCATTGAGACAAGTATATCTTTTGCATGGCAAAACTCATCTGGCATTAACCAAATCTCTCATACCAGCTATATAGAGCTGCATCTATTTTCCTTTATTCTTAAGGAAATTCCTGGGAACAGAGCTCTGAGCAGTGTCACACTTGCAAATGAGCACCAGTAACTTATTTTTCACCCTTTTTTTTTTTTCAGCAGGCATTTCAGAATGTGTTCCTTTCTTTATTGTGGCCACCAGCAATGAGATTTTAAATATCAGACTCACAGATGAGCTTTACTGTGCTGTTCACATCTGTGCATATTCTTTGGTGCCCTGTTAGTCACGCAGTTACGGATAAGAAAAGAGAAACCAACAGGGACAAGAGATCTTCCTCTTGCAAGGAGGAATCAAAGTATAAATCTGTGCATTACAATGCTTTTGAGTACTTGCAAAAATATGAGAAGATTAATTGCAAAAAGCTCAAGGAACTATAGTAGGACTAACTATTGGCTTTAATTGCATTCTCTGAGTGGGTGGATCCAGACTTGGAACAAGATCTCCCAGCTTGGGTAAACAGGTCAAAACAGATTGACAACTGAGTTCAACTGAGAACTGAAGTTACAGGCAATTGAAAATTGAACCTTGCTTTTCGTTAGAAAAATCTCATTGTGGAGCCCATCTCAGTCATGCAACCTAAGCAAAGCTGCTTATAGAAAGCTGCGTGTTGAAGTAGGTGCTTATTTTCAGCACATTTTTCTCAAACATCCTTGAGAACTGGTAACAAAATCTTAGTCTACTGACTGTTATAAGTGTCTCCATCTTCCCCTTTCTACTGGAGCCTCATGCATCTCCCATCCTGTGTGTTGCACAAAAGTCCTTGGAGCATACATAGGATTTCATTGAGCAACGATTCCCCAGGAAATCATATCCTCATGGGGTAATTGAGTCTCAAAAAAATGTCATGTGCCAGCATGGTAAGTCAATGGTCATGCTGAGGATCAGTCTAATACATTCATGTTGGCTGTCACTAACATTGATGTTTGTCTACTCATGGATTTAATTCTTGTATTTTAATTTTCCAAATAAAAATCCATGAGAATAACTGTATATAGCAGAAGTCCCACTGAATTCAAGAAGGTATGAATGCTCATAAAACTATTTGTGTGACTGCTGGGTTTGCAACCAGAATTACCAAACCCAGCTGCTACTAGGGAAAAACTCCCCCCCAAAAACTGTATGGTTTGGGAAGAGTTACAACCATGAGATAAACTAATTTAGGTTTCAAGATAATATAAAGTAACTTCATTTATCACATACTTTTCCCTGCAAAAATTGCCATTTAAAAATCTCAACACAAAGCACTTTTGAACACCTCATTTGGTTTGGTTGATAATAATTTCGTCTGCTTCCCTTTTTGACCAGCTGGAAGTTGGCATTTAAGTTTACTGGACTCTTGACTGATCCACAGATGATCTTGCAGGTTAACTTTGTGAAAAGGTTAAACGATCATGACCTCATCTCAATTAAGAACTAAACACAACATCTTCCTTTCAACACAACTTTACAACAGTAAGTTCCTCCCTCACAACCTTGTAGCACTCTCTCCCATGCATATAAACAATCATAAATAAACAAGAAAACAAACCTTAGCAAACTGCTTCACTCACAGACTGAAGAAAGCTGATTTTTCAGATTTGAATTCGAAAAACAGATGTTGAATAAAAAATGCATGGGCATTTTATAAGGAATTTTGAGGATAACAGCTTATATTTTTTTCCCCTACTACTAGTATATCATTAAAGAAGATCCCTGTAGTGTATTAACAGTCTACATCTCATACAGTTAGAAGTCCTCTGCACTACTTAATATTACTGTATACTGTACTTCCTAAATTGTATTTTAAAACTTCTTTTTGGGATATACAATATTTCGAGTTCAACTGACATGTTGTTATTAAACATCTGAAAATGTGGTACTGGACAATGACAGAACACTGTCCCATAAAGCACAACATACAAATAATTTTCACAGTTCTAACAAAACAAGATCATACACAAAAATGTCACATATAGCTCAGCACATGGTCTGATCAACATAATATTAAGTCCAGCTAATAGTATCACATATTGAGGGCCAAATTCTGGCTCAATGTGCAGTTGAATCCTAAACAGATGTCTAGAGAAAATAATATAAAGCCACCCTGAATGTTACACTGATAACAATAACATTTCTTAATCTATGTAAGATTTTTGTCCTGAAGTATATACCTAACCTGTGCTACTGAAGGAACACGTGGCCACTGGTATTTGACTCCTGTCCTAGGACATGCCTTCATGGATTTGTTGTGGTGAAGGGCAGTGGAGGCAGAGGAACAGTCTTCCTTCTGGGTATGACAGTCTTAGCAGGCATCTTTGTCTACTGTTCTGCCAGAATTTGGCCAAGAGTTCAAAATCCTGTACATCTTATTCAGTAGTCCCACTGAAATCAATGGAACCTTCTTAGTGAGTAAGATGAAAAGGATTTGGCCCCCAAAATTTTTAACCCTTCAAGTAGTAAGAAAGTAGTTTCATTGCACTTAGCCCATCATTCACAAATAACTTTCTACTCAAAACCAAAATGGTTGTCAATGTACAGGAAGTGTTTGCTCACAAATAGGAAAGTGTGCAGCAACATCTGACTATTCATAGCATTTTGGGACTGAATTCCTGAAGAGAAAAAGAGCCACTTGCATATGACAATTTCATCAATGTGTGTCGAAGGACAGAATAGTTATTTTTTAAATTCCTAAATACCATCTCTGGATACCTTAGAAAAAACTAAATGACTACACTATGTGTACAGTTATAATCAGATATGTGTACAGGTGTCTCCATTGGACTGGATGGATAAACAACTTCATCTAGTGTTAGAATTTTACAATAACCAGCAGATCGTTATTTCTAGAGAGCTTCCTAAATACATTCATGTGGAACATATGGTCATGACTTCGGGAAAAGAGAAATTTTGCTCTCATCCAGAAGAAGCTTCTGGTGACTGGATGGGCAAGAACAGAATTTTCATACTTAAAACAAAGTAATCTTGCCCTATTACAGACTTCCATGTTTTGTTCTGTGACTGTTGATTTCATTGTTATTAATTTGAATTAAGCGGGATAAATGACAACTGTACACTAATTATTCAAAACTATATGACAGTGCTACTCTGACCACAAGTTATTGCAATGCAGTATATTCTAATAACATGCAGCACTTAAAAATATAATTTGAGAATTAAAATTGTGTTGTCAGGATGCAAACATGAACTCTAAGTTAAAACTGGAAAACAGGATTGTGTACCATGGAGTTTAATCCCAGCCAACAGAGTGAATTACTTCATCTCTAATACCATTTCATGCTCACGCTGATGCTCAATATGCAGCTTTAACAAATCTACAAAGAGTAGAGCACGGGTGTTGAAAATGCTTGCCTTGTCAACATCTGCACTTGCAGGCAATTTTCTAGTGTTCCCTTTCTGCAAATGAGATATAAATTTGTCTGCCTCATAAACACTGCTAAGAGCATGGCTTCTCATTGGCACTGGAGCCTGGAAGTGTCAACGATAATCTGAGGAAATTGCATGTGAAGCCTCTATGAATTGGTTAAGGTGAGTGACCTGCTGCCCTTTTGGTTATATTAAATCATTTTAATTTCTTGTATTCCCTATCTCCTCCCCAAACAGAAGGATGTAGAAATTTTGTGCTGACAGCAGTTCTTTGGTATCAAATCCTCAGGGGACATGATGGGCTGCATATCCTTTTGGCTATGGGAATAGGATTAGAATTCCTGCTTAATTCTCCCAGTTCATGCCGAAGTCAGGAAGAAAAGTTCTTGGAAGTTGAGGAAAGACTCCACTCTACTCACTGGGAAAAATTTGCAGACTTCAAAATACAGAATGTTAGTCTAGCCTTTGGAATAACGTGAAAATCTCCATAAAAAGGGCTGTAATGAAGGCTTCAGAAGGACATACATAATGGTATGTGCAAGAGAAGGTTACTTTGGGTGTTGTGGCTACACCTGGTAGGAAAGGTGTTAAGGTATCTCTTTGTTCCTATTAAGGAAAGTTTTCCCATGAGTCACTGTTTTCCTATTCTTAAAGGCAGATCCTGGAGTCTTTATTATAACCTTATTCCTCACTCCACTGGTTATTTGCTGGAATAATACTAAAAGAGTTTGCTCTGTGCATCTTCTCTGTATTCAGATGCCATGGTGTGTCTCCCTGGTGTCTCCTGGCATGAACTCAACTTCAATTTTTGCCCTTGCAGCAGCTCCCAGCTCCTTGCATTGGTGAGGACTTTCTCAGATGAGAAGATAACCCAGACACACATTTCTACACAGATGGGAAGAGCAGGAACAGGAGGAGTCATACAGACTGGCCTTTGTGCCTCCCACCTGCAAAGACAGGGTTGTCTCCCTGGCATGAGGAGGAGGATGGGGTGGTGGTCTGCTCCTTGGTATACACAGAGGTCGGGAGAACCATCTGGCACCCAAGGCAGCCCCTGGGGCTGGCCCAAAGTGCTTACAAGAGTTAAGATATTTTGTGGATTCAGGTCTTGAAAGCCATGTCATAGCATTTGATATAAGAATTAAAGGGTTTTATGGCAGAAGATGAGGTTTTCTTTTTAACTTCTGTAGGAGAAAATGCTTTGAGAATTTTTTTGAGAATACCACTGCCCCAAAAGGAAAGTATGCACATGCTATATGCTGTATTTTTGGTTTGCCTTTTTTCCCTTCTGTTTGTCAAAAAAAAAAAAAAAAAAAGCTTAAAAATGAACAAAACTGATGAATTTAATGACAATTTTGTAATGACATTGCCCATTTCTGATCTATGTTGAGATTTATTACTAGCCATATTTGACTTTAATTTTGGGTTCTGAAAGCATTTAAAGCTTGGTATTAAAAAGCCCCATAACAATCTTCTATGGCAAGTGTATGTCAATTTTACAGGTAAGCAAACCAAGGCATAAAATAATGAAATTATATGCCACAGATAATATAGTAAGTCAATGGTAAAGTCAAGAAGAGAATGAAATCCTGCGGTTATGGGTTAACTCTCTCTTCAGGTTTAGAAAATCGATCTTATCCTTAATGTGCTGTTTCACACCACCTGTACTAAAGTTCATGAAAACTGGCCAGTTTGCACTGTAAAAATGTTTGCAAAGCCAATAATTTTTTTTCCATATAAGCACAAAATTTCTACTTAAAGGGTTAATTATGCTGCTGTGCTGGTAAACATTTTTAACTTATTGCTGGTTAGACCTGTCTTTAAATACTAACTGGGACAGAAGAGACTGAGCTGGCCCTGGACTCCCTCGTCTTAGTGTTGGGCATGGATATTGTACAACAGGATACGCCCACAGTGGCCTCAGGCAGCTCATCTTCCTCTGCCCATTCATTGAGATCTGGGTTATAGCACTGAATGCATTTCTTGTACTTTTTCTCTATTTCGTTCCAGCCACCCACTAAGTAAATTTTCCCATTGAGGGTGGAGGCGCCAGCCGTACTAACTCCGGTTTGAAGTGGTGCCACGTAATTCCATTGCCCCGTGTAAGGACTGTAACACTCCACAGGGAGAACATCGACCCTCTCGGCTCGCCCCCCCAGCTGAGACCCCCCCATGACATAGACCCTCTCCAGAAGGGACACTGCACAGTGCCAGCCCCTTGGGGTGCTGAGGCTGGCCTTATCCTGCCAGCTGTCTTTGCTGGGGTCGTACATGCACACTGAGCGAGAGTAAGCGTTATTGATGTAGCCTCCCGTGACCAGGATCTGACCATCCACCACGGCACTGGCATGGCAGCACCTGGGCACCTCCAGCGGTGCCTTCATCTGCCACTGGTTAGTTGCAGGCACGTAGCATTCGACCGAGGAGAGGGACCCCTCGGAGTTGCGACCACCCACGGCGAAAAGGAGGCCATTGAACACATTCAGGCTAAAATGGGTGCGCCGCTGATTCATGTTTGCCAAGTGAATCCAGCTGTTGAAACGAGGATCATATCTGAAAGCATTAAAAAGAGGGTAACAGTCTCACATACTGCTCTGCTAAACTGTACAGGATTTCCATGTCACTGCTGCAAGAGCAAAATTGCTAAAATTTTAGTTATTTAGGCCATGAATAGCGTAATGAAACTGGTATTCCTGTTTAAATTTCCAAATAAATTCAGGTTTTGATTGGAGAAAAATCTGTTTGTGTTATTCAGACCTATTATTTCCATGAAGTAAATCTGATTCTTATGTAATTTGATTTTGTACAATAATCTCATTAGAATACTGGGAAGAGATACTTTCAAGATACAAAAGAAATTTTAAGATTTTTTTTTTTTGCAATTTACACCTACAGCTAAGATGTCCAAATTTACTTAAAGAGTTTTAAAAAACCTTAGTTGGTGATTTATACTTGCATCTTCTTAGTACTTTCTAAATGGTGAGTATGCTTTCCCTGCCACTCATACGGAGTAAAGTTTATGTGGAAAGAGCATCTGTGCTTTCTAACAATATTCCTATCTAAAATAACATTCCTTGTCCTTGATATTTAAGGAATTTTGAAATATGAAATGTCAAATTATGACTCTTGAAGATGTTGAGTGAGATATGTTAGTAGACCCACATGCTTCTCCTGTTGCATGCAGAGGGGATCAGAGAATCACATGAGAAAAAGACTATGGGAAAGTAAATACTAATTGTTAACTGTCACACAGCATTGTCATCTGCAGGTCCACAGACATACTGATGTGACTTGATGTGCTCAAGGTTAATGGCACAACAAGGAGCAGAACCATTCAGCCATGGACAATGAAGATTCCCCCACCTCCTCTTCACAACCAAGGTGTGCACTGGGCACAGCTCCTTTGTGAACGTGAGGCACAGCTTAAAGGCAGCATGTCAGGAGAGCAACAGCATAATCTCTTTTATGTGATATATTTTTCTAAGTAGATTACACAATAAAATTGATCTAGAGAAGGTTCCTCACTCATTAACTTTGTATGTTGGTTGACGTCCTCAGGAGAAGTTGACTGTTCCTTCTGGGAGCAGAAAAAGCACCACTGGTAGGACTGTGGCTGTATATTGCCATTGTCTGTCCATAGTCTCTTAGTAGATAAAAAGCTGAGTTTTCTTACCTCCAGCCTTTCCTTCAAGCTGCTGTGTGCTGTCAGATTTCAGGCTGAACTATTTAAAAACTAGCACCACCCATCTGACTATTGCACGTTAGTCTATGCACTCTTCTAACCTTGCTACCACCAGTGCAGTCCTCTGATGGCTGTAGATAGAAACTGCAGTGCTGCAGTGTTTCAGAAGTGAGGAGTTATTTGGAGTACACTGTAGAAAAGAAATACAGCCCTCAAGCAACAGTGCTGTTTCTAAACTCCTGATAATAAAAAACCCTAAGGGATATGAAATACAGTATAAGAGCTGTTGAAAATATAGTAGATGGTGCATAGAAAGTTAAGACTATAATACTTAAAAGGTGTTTTTCAGAACTTTCTGTGAGACATCTAAAGTTTTAAAAATTTGAAAACTTTCACCTTGTCTGATTTGGTGGATTTTAATGGTACCTTAGAACATCCCAGGACTTCCTATTTATGTTCCTATTTATTTCCTCTACTTGGAGTAAGTTTTATCAGGTCTTCCTCATTTCTAATTGTGCATGTGCAATCATGGTGACGTTTTTTGCATAACTCCAGTTGCATATTTCTGTTCATTCACACTTTAATTTAGAATAGCATTTATACTTGCCCCACACCGTCCCCCTTCTCTTTATCCGAGTGGTTCATGTTACATGACACAAACCAGCTTAGTCTATCTGCCTACCTTCTGTGGAATAGATACCTCCATTCCTTTTAAGTAAATAACCAGTTACCTGCAGAAATTGCTGACTGCATGCTTGGCTTGGTTCCTGGCATCATTCTGGTCTTCCCCACCAGCCACATAAAGAAATCCATCCATCACTGTGACACACTGATTAAAACTTTTAGCAGGCATTTCACTTAGCTTCTTCCATCCGTTTTCAGGATCTCTGTATAAGATGTCTCTGCTGAGAGACTTCTCTGTTAGAGCAGGGCGTCCCCCAACAGTAACTAAGACTCTGAAACCTCCACGGATCCTTGTTCTTCTGGACTGAAGTGTATTCTGGTGATAGGGAAGCAAGTGATAGTTCATGGCATCCACCAGGAGCTTATGGCAGTCTGCATCTTGCATCATTCTTGGCACAGTTTGCACATAATTGACAAGGTCTTGGGCTGAGATGGTACCAAAACGGATGTTACTTAAGAGATTGGCAGCAAACTTTACTCTTTTTTGGTCAAATTCCAGCCATTTTATTGCAATCTGGAATGCAACAATTTCAGAAGGCAACTGCAAGTCATCATCTGCAAGAAGTTCATTGATCTGATCAAAAGTAAGTTTTAGGAACTGATCAGTTTCTGAAAATTCAATGAAGTTGTCTCTAATAAATTTGTGTGCTGCTTCCTTGGTTGTTTTTAGTCCATATGTTTCTGCAATATTAGCAATGTACATACAGTTCTCAACACTGATTTCTTGGACTAGAAAATCACAGCACATCTTTACAAGGGTGTGAATCTGTAGATAAATTGCTGTGGAAATAATACTACCTATTGTATAAAGTGAGAGAGTAAGTTTTCCAGAGTAAGCATAGGTGATAACAGTAGCTAGACCCAGTGGGGACACATCATTGAGGTCCACTCTTTGAGTGGATGGATCTTTCTTTAAGATGTTGTGGAAGTATTCACTACTTGAAGCCATCACCACCTTATGGACACTGAAGGATTTGGTTTTGGTACTGATAGTCAGGTCACACAGAAAATTTTCTTGTCTCATTCTACTTAGACCTTCCAAGAGATTTGGGCAATATGATGGGTCCGAAACTTCAGATGAGATGCAGCTGAAACCATTTCCTCCTTCCAATAGTCCATTCAGGCCATTTAGTTTACTGAGGGGGCTATCTTCCACAATGATAGTCGTTTCATTGATATCTGCTTTGTTCTTTTTCACATTCTTCTTCTTAGGGGCCATGACTGCAATGAAATATTACAGCCAAAAGCTTGCTAAAAATAAAATTAAAATGTTTAGAGCTACACCACAGTTGTGAAATTTAATAGCTATGTGATTATGCAACAAATCTAACCTTTGTCAATGCATACTTATGCCATAAAACCAAACACACAGGATAATCTATCTTCCTGAGAACTATTATGCTGTTCTAGATTGTAGTGTGGCTGTTTATTAATAACAATCAATACTTAAATTGTGAAGAATGTATCTGCAAATAATTCAGTATTTCCTTTCCTTTTTTTTTTTTTTAAATAACAGGGTCATAAATTACATTCACCTGTTATCACCACATTCAAAGAGTTAAATTCTCTGAATGAGTTTGCCAGAGTGTAAAGTTTTGTAAATATGTATTTAAATTAGCCAGGTTCTAGACCTGAATTCATTAGCCTGAAGCACAGGAACAATATGGACCTCCAACTTTGTTCATCCTTACTCCAGGGCTAGTACAGACTTACAGGCGAGTTCAGAACTTAACTGGGAAATATTGAGACTGGGAGAAATTCTTAAAGACAAAAAAAAAAGCAATATGAGACATAAAGAGAAAGTGAGTTTTAGTATGATGTCATATTGATTTTAGATTTAGGATCTGCTCCAAACTGCTTCCAGGTTTTTGTAACTTTTGGTTTTATAGACTGATGATATTCTATTTTCCATGCCAGACATGCAAATGCTTTCTAGACATAGCATACTTTGCTTGCTTTTCAGCATCAGTGATTCAAAATCTATAATCCTACTTTTAAGATTTTGTGGAGATTTAGGGAGAAGATGTCTAACTTCTATCTGAAAAAAATGTCATGCAGACTCAGTTGGGATGTATTATTTTAAACAAGTTCTGCACGTGTCAAAGTAAGAATCAGTCCCACACAGTTATATTAGAACACATATTTAAATTATATATATCAACTCTAGGCAAGTTCCAGCTCTTGCTGAAATGAAGAGCCACATCTTTGTCAAATGCAATGTAAGACAGCCCCTAAGTAGTCTTCCAAGGATTTGCTCCAAACAAATATATGTATGTGCAAATACACTCGAAGGAAAGCAGTGATCTTCAACAACACAGTTTAAAAAAAATTGAGGAGATTAGCATTCAAATAGATTCAAATATAGCATTTATCTCCAGTATATCCACTGATTTTAAAACAATTTACACATGTTAATTTTCTTTGTGTTCCTTGCAGTCATAAAAACCAGAACATGAAGAAATACTAATTAATGATAAATCGAATTCCAGTTTTATCGTAGATAACTTAATAAAAAGAATTCAGTAATATCTCAGTCTAGAATCTCAGCACATCAATTCTTCCTAAAGCACATAGCATGTAACAAAATGATAATTTAATTATAGAAAGGAATGGTTGCTGCCTGCGAGCACCAGGAGTTTATTGCTGCTGCTGCTGCTGGGTGATGACCATGTGCAAAGCAGACGAGGGAGAAGGCCATGTGTGCCCAAAGTGTCAGTGTCAGCCTGTGCTGACGTGAGCTGCGATCCCTGATATGTCAGTGTGCCAGCGCAGGGGTCAGCTGCTGCCCGGCTCCCCCTGCTCCGGCTGCATTCCAGGAGCTGCATCTGTTGAGACCTATCAGAGTCACGTCCCAGAATAGCAACCTCCCAGCAGCTTGCCATTTTAAGACAGGTTCAGCTGAAGGTGTAGCTAGTGTTTTAGTATACTTGGTTGTTTAACACAGCTTTTGTTGCAAAAAACCTATGATGTTGCAAGTGTTGTGTATATTTGTTTGCATAGGAAAAAAGGAAAACCAAACTTCTGGATATCTTTGTGTGTTCTACACAGTTTTAGCTTTGTATATTAATAGCCACAATTTTAAAGTTGGCAAGGGCATATTCTTTTGGCAGTCATATCTTGTTGTTCTAAGTATTTTTAGAGACCCATAACTTAAAATTTTTAATACATGCAGCACTTAATGTTTATTGCCTCACTACATCGTTGCACAACTCATTTACATTAATGGCATTTTAAGCTCTGTTCAAAAGTGCTTACTATCCAAAGTTTTTTCTTGAAAAACACTTTTTCATCAACAGAAATTTCATCAGCTAGTTTAGTGTACAAGCACTAAAAGTGGCAGGACATGCAAGCCCAGTAAAACAAATAAAATGATCCTATAATAAAACCAGGTTGCTTAACTTTGAAAACCCTGGGTGATTTGGTTTTTCTATTTGCTTTCACCTTATTTACTTCAGCTTAACAACAACTCATGCCAAATATCACTTGGGATCCCAAAACAATGCCTTCAACCAACCAGCCTCCCCACCACCTTTAAATGTTACCGTCTAAACACTATCAAACCGAGGAGTTAAAACCCCCTTACCCTCCTCAGAAAAATGTTGTCCCAGAGCTGTCCAAGAAGCTGTCAGTGAAAATGTGTCTTCCTTGGAAAATGTGAAAACAAAAAGCGAGGAATTGTGGTAAAAAAGAGATAGAAAGGTCAGAGGCCACTTGGTAAATCCCAGCTTGTGGTTTCCAGTGAGATACTTTGCTGTCACAGTGAGCAAAGGAGACCGGAGCCTGCGCTCGGGTGCTCTTTAAAATGACCCCTCCTCTCCATGCCTTGCTCCCTGCCTCTCCCCAGCCACAGGAGCTCAGCTTCCCCAGACTGCCTGGCCACTCGGGAGACAAGTCTGGACCCTGCAAGTGCACAGGTACAGGGGAGGACAGGGAAGGGAAGGTGAAGATGGTAGTTCACAGCAGGTAGTAATTGTCTCAGGTAAGTGTAGGGTGAGCCACTGGGTTCCCCTGCTCCAAGCCAGGAGCCTGGATGAAAGCCAGTATGGTTAGGGAGAGGGACAGGTTTAGGTTGAACATAAGGAAGATAGTTTTTATGATGAGGATGGTGAGGCACTGGCACAGGTTGCCTAGAGAAGCTGTGGATGCCCCATCCCTATAAGTGTTCAAGGCGGGGTTGGATGGGACTTTGAGCAGCTTGGTCTAGCAGAAGATGTCAGAGGGGTTGGAACTGGATAATCTTTGAAGGTCCTTTCAAAAGCCATTATATGATCATATTATTCTATAACCTATAATAACCAGCAGGAAATGCCAAAGAAAACATGGCAATTAAATTTCTTAGGTTTTCTGTGCTTAACTCTGGGCAGAGGAAAAGAAACCAGCTGATGGGGCTCGCAGCCATGTCCTGTTTCGTCCTGTTTCAAGGAGTTAGGCTGCTGCTTCCTAAACAATTGCCTTGGCTTTCAAGGATACTGGCTCACATCCCCTGATATATTTGCAGAGAGATGTGAACTTTGATCTTCTGTCTCTCAACAAGATAACTTGTGGGTTATGCCATACACTGGAATAATTTACCTCTACCTCCTTGCCAGTCAACCTCAGGAATAACAAAAAGCCTCCCCATCCCAGGAGAACTTAATCCCATGTGAGAGATAAAAAGGGTGCAAGTGACTGCAGGGGAAGGGAAGGGTATTGAGAGAAGTGGAATTCAGAGAACAGGAAGACTTCCTCTTGGCTGTACTTTGTATAATACTTAATCTTACAGATTTATTTGGTTACCTCCAGGCTTGGATGAGCTTTTAAACAACTGCTACAAAATAACACTTGTCATCTAGAAATGGCATTACTGTGCTGGTGGAATTAAAAAAAATGTTACAAGATAAAAATGAAAAAACAGAGTAGGGAATAGAGGCAGTCAAATGCGTGAAATGAGAGTGAAGGAGAGGGACATAAAGCCAAGCCCTCCCAACAGTGACAACCAGTTTTCCTTTTGAAAAACAGGGCCACAGCTGTGAAAAATTAAGGCCAAAGCCTTATTTTCACAGAATCATAGAGTACCAAGTTTGAAGGAACTCTAAGGATCATGTGGTCAACCTTTCTTGGCAAAACCCAGCACACTCTTTGGGTGTCCAGCATTGGGGAATCCACCACTTACTTCCCTGAAGAGATTATTCCAGTGACTGATTGTTCTCATTGTGAAAAATTTTCCTCTTCCATCAAATCATAATCACCCCAGGAGTAACCTGTACCCATCTCCCCCATCTTTTCCCTGTGTTTCCTTGTAAAAAGGGAGTCTCCACCTACATCTTTTTTTTCTCACATGTAGATTCCTACTGCCTCAAAAATACAACTAACTGTAACATTAATTAATATATAGGATGACATTTATCATCATCTTAACAGATCTCAATACCAGTTCAATCTAATTATAAAATTCCTTACATGGACAACTATTCCTTAAGATTTTTGAAGCTCTGCCTTAAAGGATCAGCTATAATGATCTTCACACAAAGGATATATTTCACACTGTAACTCATGAGTTTTAAGAACTTGTAAAAAATTAGGTTTTATAGGTAGAACAGGCATATTTCTAAAACAGCACTCCCAAATATATTCATACTAGTGAATGTGAGTTATTCAGTGTTCCCTTTTCTAACAGCTCATGCCAAGATTTTTATAAATTTTTATAAATTTAAGATGTCCTAGAAAGCCAGGATTTTTCAAAGAATATCTTCTTTCTTTCGTTATTTTTCAGTGAGGTTTGTGGGGGTTTTTGTTGGTTTGTGGTTTTGTTTGTTTGGGTTTTGTTTGTTTTTTAGGAAGGGGACACTGCTCCAAAAGGAATACATTATCATGACATGTAGAAAATAAAATATTATTCTAATTTTCATAGCATATCTTTAAAATTATGAGCACATTGTAAAAAAAATTCAAGTCTTATTTAGTCTCTACAAATGTGTTTCCAACATCCTTATATGGGTCACTGTCATGAAATCATGATCTTTCAGAATAACTGGGCAGCAAGAACATTTTCCTCATCCCAGGAAATCCAGTAATTTGACTAAGTAATTAAGACTTCCAAAAAACATATGGGAATTTCAGCTTCAATCACATAATACGTATGACAATCTGAGCCTCAACTTCCCGACTCAGTGATGACTTTAATCATAATGCTGGTGTGGGCTGAATTTCTCTGAAAATTTCTTCTCCATAAATGCCACTTTATATAAAAAATTTCATACTATTTGAGCCAGAAAACTGAAGCGTAACTAGTTGTGAATGGCCTATTTTTGGGCCATATTGTGTAGATGAGTTAATCATTTCTGTAAAGTAAAAAGATGAGCATGGGAACTGGAGACCCAGTTTGCATCAGGACCTGTACTTATTTTTTCCATATCCAACTTAAGGGCTCTACCTGCTGTATTGCCATACCAGCCATTTTGGTTTCTCTACTGATGAATTTGCTGTACACTCTGCCAAGCTGTAATAAAATCTATTTTGCAAGAGCAGCAACCCTACGAGCAAATACCAGACTTTTGCCTACTTAAATTCCCCTGTAGTTCAGATTGGATACACTTTTTCAGCACTTTCTCCAAATACCACTATAAAGAGTGAAAGGTGTTCTATGTATCTGTTTGAACTATGTCTTCGTTAACGTCCCAGGAAACACTGCAAAGACACAACTTTTTTTTTAAGGAAGGATTCATTCAGCCTGGAGCCTTTCAAGCACGTGCTCAGCCCCGGGAAGCTCCACCGCGGAGATCCCGTTTCAGATGCGCAGTTCACACAGCATCCAAGACCGATTCCCTGTCACTTGCTTTGTAGGTAACCCACAGGGGAGCCGTGCAGGGCCCAAAAGCGATCAGTACTCCTGGGGAGGGGGGAAAAAAAGAAAGAAAGGAAAAAAAAGGCCAAAAGCATTAGCCATCAGGCTGTAAATAAGGCAGGGCCGAAAGAAAAGGATGTCCTCTCCAGCCGAGTCAGGACGGCAGTGGGTGCCAGTGGGTGCCGGTCACGTCTTCGTGGCTTGACAATGCTACCCCCTACAAAAGGCATCGCGCCACAGAGCAGCCTCCCAGCCACGCATGGACACCAGGAGTGCCACAGACGTTGTCATCACCTGCAGATAACAGGACAGGTGTGCACGAACAAGTGACTCTGGCACTGACAGTGAACCCCAGGGACAGAGACCTCTCCTGTTTGCTTCCGCGGCCGCACAGCCACAGCGATGGACACAAATCGGCAGGGACAGAGATCGAGCCATGCCGTGCCTTGGGGCAGGCTGGTGATCCCCCCGACTCACGCCACGGGCTCACTTTTAACTACAGCCGTGCTTGCTCAGTGCCACCGTACATTCAAGTGGCGTCAAATGAGGCAGAGCAGAGCAACGCACACGCTCATTGACATTATTGCTGATAGACTGGTAGCGAACAGCCGGGTCGGCCGCAGCTGCCTCCCACCAGCCGGGGCGGCAGGACCCGCCTGGGGCGGAGCAGGCGCGGGTACAAGAAGGGCGAGCGGGCGCGGCGCGGCCCGGGCGGGGCCCGAGCGGCGGCGGTGTCATGGCGGAGGGGCGGAACGGCGGTCCCGCTGCCATGTCCCGGAGGGTGCTGGAGCTCAAGGAGCGGCTGGGCTGCGCCCGGGAGCCCGCGGAGGTACCCGGCCAGGAGAGGGAAACACAGCAGCTGGGCTGCTAATCGCTGTGTTCACAGGAGTTTTTCTGGGGGAAATAGGTGCTTCTGCTTTGTTTTAACGGTGCACATCAGGAGGAGCGGGGGCTCTCACGCCCTGCCTGGTGGTTCTCGGTGCAAGAAGAACAAAGCTGTAACTATGTCTGGAAGGAACGACACACCTGCTGTAGGGTAGCCAGGCTGCTCAGTAGCTGCGAGGACTGGATAAGGAACACTTGAAGCACGCAGACATCGGTGGGAAGCTGGGTCAGAGCAGCTACTGAAGCTGTGCTGGACAGTGGAGGCGCAGAGAGGCAGAGGGGGACGCTCTGGAGGCGGAGAGAGGCAGAGGGGGACACTGTGGAGGCGCAGAGAGGCAGAGGGGGACACTGTGGAGGCGCAGAGAGGCAGAGGGGGACGCTCTGGAGGCGCAGAGAGGCAGAGGGGGACACTGTGGAGGCGCAGAGAGGCAGAGGGGGACACTGGAGGCACAGAGAGCCAGGCGGGGAGATTGGCACAGGCTGTGGGGCACAGGGCGACGAAGGCACACAACCGTTCTCTGAGCAACAGCCTGGACTCCGAAGGAACTGGAAACAAAGCAGCATGTGCCAAATTGGCCTCAATGTTTTAGGAATGCATCACATTCGACTAAAGAAGGTTTATTAAAAGAGTAGGGTAGTTCTTGTTTGGTTGGTTTTTTTTGAGGGTCACATTCACTTTGAAAATACAACACGTGTTTGCCTTGATGGGTTTCAAGGGCATTAAAACTTGATACAAGTGTGTGAAGTATTTAAAGACAGAGGGCAGCAGTACGAATTGCACTGTATTTGGTAGCTAATGAACTTGAAAAGCTTACCTATTAATCATACCTAGAGTGTGTTTTTAAAGTGTGTGATTATGCATTTAGAGGAAATACTGATTTTTCTTAGCTGGTTATGCTTTATCTACTTGAGTGCCAGTGCTGTAGATAATATCTGTCTTAAGTGCAAATAGCTGTGCTGATGCTTCTTCAGAAGTTTTAATTTGCAATTCAATGAACCTAAGATTTCTTCGTGTGCTACAGAAATTATCAGATATTATAGTATTTGAATTGTTTGGAAAATTGGGTTGGTGTTGATATGTTATTCTGAACGCGAGATGGCAAAGCAAAAGAAAGTAGCAGTTCTAGAGGTAATTAATTTTTAATTAATCTCAAAACAATAAGTTTCAGAACACACTCAACTCCAGTGGAAAATGAGAATAGTTCTGGCTGATTCGGTTTTGTTTAGGGAAGAGGTGATCTGTTTTTATGCAGTGTGAATGCAAGTAGGTGCTGCATAAAATGTGGCTAGTGGTGGTGCTGCAGCACTTCTGCTGTTTCTGGTAAAACTGTGTTTAGTGAAATGGAAATATTTACAGATAACAAGGGCCTAAGGAGTGGTAGGGAAAGTGTGAAACTGATAGCAGTCATGAAATGCATTCCTAACAGAAGCTAAATCTAGTAATAGAAATGTGGTTAGCATCTTTAAAGGCCAAGAGGGAAGTTCTAGGTACGTTTGGAAAGAATAACAAATCAATCTTAGCAAGTGTAGTGTTGTCAAATATTTCTGTTCCATACTGAGAATAATATTTGTCTTGGGACTTTCTAGTAGTTGCTGAATAGTCTTTGATATGATAGTAACGAGGGAAGATGCAGAACATGAATTGTTCATGTCAAAATCTTCTTAATGTGTGAGGTTTGACAGCTGTCTAGTGAGTTTTCAGAGCATTGACAAAGAATAAGTATTGAATGATGCTCAAAGTTCTAATGAAGGTACAGGAAAAAAGTACTACACTGTTGTTTATACAGGTCAGTGAAATGGTGTTCACTGACATTGATCATAAAGGAATGTGTTGAGCAGCGTGATGTTGTGTTAAGATGTAGAACTGAAGGGTGATGCCATGATCCATGCCATTCAGTGAGCTGTTATGTAGATACATTCTGCCAAATTTATCTCAAATTGTGTTCAGCTGACAGTAATTGTCATAAATACATGCAAGTTTCAAGGCATTTGACTTGCTTCTGTGCAATGTTGATTACAGTAGCAGTGTCATGACCTGATGTAATACATAAAAGTGATTTCGGTTGCACTCACCAAAAATAAGTACCAGACCTCATCAGGAAACAGTGTTGATTTGTGGTTTTGGTTGTGGGTTTGTGGTGGGTTTTTTGGGGGGGTGAGATGGAGGTTGATTATCCATCTGTTCCTGACATGATGCTACTCAAATCTTTCTTAATTTAGAAGACCGCAAGCATTATAGGGAAATACTACACATACTGAAGTAATTTGTGTTAAATCGAGAGTCCCTTCTGGAAACCAAATGTGATCATGTGCTAGGCTACATTCATTTGAGCAATGCGTGCTTTACCATGGCTCAGTGGAAAGTCACAGCTAGGAGCTATGAATATAGGTCATTCAGGATAGGAGACTGTATTTTGGAAAGCATTGACTCAGAAAATGGTTTGGAGCTCTGATGTATTACCAGTTGAGCATGAAATTGCAGTACAATGCAATGGCTCATGGAGTAAATGCTATCTTTGGGTAGCTTAGCAAGGTTATGCTATACAGCATTAGAGGGACAGTTACAGGAATATTATGTCCTGTTCTGAGGATTGTTTTTAAAAACAATACTGACGAAGCGGGAAAGATAATTAGACAGCCAGAGAATGGCTGGCATAACTTTATGAAACTACAGAACCAAGGTAAAGTGTGTGATTAAGGTTTACAATTTTTTCTGTGTTGTATAAGATTATTGAAAGAAGTCTCCTTTAATTATCAAGAAGAGATGATTAGATTTAATAGCCGAAAACAAAACTAGGCATTTTTTTAGGCAGATGGTTGTGTGCACTTTTTTTTCTGTTAACTGTGGGCATACGAATGATTTATTTGGGAAAGAGCTGAGTTTTTCTAAGGTGTTGTTTTTAGAGTCTTGGTGCTCTTTCAGAGCAGTTGTCTAGCTCAGCTGGAATTTGTGGACTTGATGGAATTTCACAGGCTGTGTTATAGAAGAGAATGAGCTAAAGAATCATAGGGATCTCTTCAAAAGAGAGTTGCAGCTACTGAGTGCAGAAGGAAGGACAGAAAACAGGAAAGAGTTACTGTAATGAAATGTTTAATCAGTCCCCTGACTACAGATGGCCTGGGAACCTGTTAATGGGTCCCATCCTTCCTGAAGTTCCAGGCTCAGATAGAAGAAATGAGGAGACTGTACAAGACTTGTATAAGGGATGATAGAGCAACACTGGTGCAGTGGGAAGAGACCAAACCCAGTGCACCTGGGATCTGTTGTTATTACTTTGCTTTTGGTTTTGACTCTGGAAAATTTTGTTTGCTCACATGCGTCCTTACCCGTTGCTCATTACCACTGCCCTCTGCTTTCCAAATGCCAGCCTGCTTTCTCTCCTGAATTTTTGCTCAATCCTCCTCCTATTGTCACTTTTGCTTTTGTCTCACACCAGTATGTGTATGCTGGCTCTGTTTGTCCATGAGGCTCTGCTTTTGTTGTCCGTTTATATTGCATGAAGGTCTGTGTCTTGGGTTTGCTTGGAATGTCATTTATTGGAAAACCAGCAATCCTAAAGGTTTTTGATCATTCTTTCTAAATCAGTATTTATAAATAATGTAGAATAGTTCAGGAATTGTATATAAAGGTAATAATTTTTCTGTAAACTTCATAGTCTCAATAGTTTTACCATGAGATGTAGCTGATAGTGGTATGCAAAGTAAAATAGTCTGAAAACCAGTGGAGGGTTGCATATGTATTTTATGTATGTGGAAGAAGTTAACTGATCCAGTCCAGTGAGATAAGAAGAGCCAGATGGGCCACAAGTGCTGTGGTGAAAGATAGTCAGAGCAAGGTGCTTCAACAGTTAGTCACCATTTTATTTTTAAAGGCCTGCTTAGAACAGACTTCAGATAAATTACTTTTTTTTGGGGCCAATTTTATGCAGTAATTGTAATGGTACACTATATAGGTATCATGACAGCAAAGTTCGTGTTTCTAACAAACTTTAGTTTCAGTGAAAAACTTCTCTATGTCTTGTGCTTCACAGTATACCCTTCTGTGGCCTTCACCAAACCCCTGTTGGGGCTTGTGCTTTAAGTCTTTGATAGAAAAATCAGAGCTCCCTAGCAAATAGGATAAATAGAAAGTTTCTCTGCTGCTAGAGACAAATTAAATTTGCTTATTTTCTGATTGTGTCTGAAGGAAAGTTTGATTCTAAATGCCAAGAGCTTGAAGATGTGATTCCTACTGGCAGGCTGGAAGCTACCATTTACTTTGTCAAGTTACAGAACGAGGTAAATGGAGCCTTGTACTAGTCCTACACATGCAGAGCTGCTGGTTTCCCTGCAGCTTGAGTTGTTCCCTGCTTTTAAGTGATCAGTATAACTTCTAAAAAGCTTGTCAGTGTCTGGTAAATACTGCTTTTTTTTTTTTTTTTAAATGAAACAGTGTTGTTTATCTTGATTTTCCAAATGTGATATACATTTCAAGTAACCAAAATGAACAGTGTGGTCTCTGGTTTAGGAAACTTTGAAAGTTTTGTCTTTCATTAAAATGTGTTGACTGCTTTTGGACATGCTTGTCATCTAGGTACTTTTGTAATTTAGCCTGTTGGTTTGAAGTTGTATGAATAGTAATTGCCTGCTTCCTGAATCTTTTCTTCTGAAATAAACTTGGCTTTAAGAATTAGTCCAAAGCCCCTCAAGAGGAAATACTCAAACCCTCTATTCTGTGTTTCAATGTATTCTTCCACACAGAGGTTTGGTTTTGGCCTATGGGATTTATTCCCAGTAGTTTGCAGTGATTTGGTATCTAGTCATGTTATGTAGCACAATATAACCTGTCAGCGGTGGGTTACTTCCTTTTTCATTGCAAAATAAATTAAATCAATGGGGATATATATTCTTTTAATTAAATAAAAAGTGCACTAACTTGACACTGATAATAACAAGCATTGGAAACGATGTTAACATTGAGAGCAATTACTATTTTTCTTGGGGAGTGTCCTACTCCTAAATGGAGTTAAAATGTAGTTAAAGGTTTCTGGGTAGTCTGCTTCACCACTGTTAAGTTTAGAAGCATCAGTGATCTCAAACACTTGATGGTATTCCAGGCTTTGTGAAATCCCCATGAAATGCTGCTACTTCAGTTGTGCATTAGTTCTGTAGTCTACATAACATAGCTTCGTGCATGCAGTTTGGGGTGTTTGAGTGGGAACACTAAATTGGGGAATACCATTCCTAAACCACAGCAGAAAGACAAAGTAAGCTGCAAGACCCTTGGGTACCCTCTACCCATTGCCAAAAAATTGGATTATATTGCTGTAGAAAATCTATACTCTGCTTTTAAATTAGACTTTTGTTATTAAAAAATCCTCATAGGAAGATGAGCCTTTTGTATTTGAAAAAATCTTTCCTGCTTTTATGGAAATGTTGAGTTTTGTTACAAGTGTACACTTTGTCAGTGCAAAAGAAAACTGCTGTTCTAGCTTGAGCTCATTTCATGTACAAATTGCAGTTATGTTTTCAATACCTTATTTTGTGCAATCTGGGCTCCCACCATCTCTATTGTCCTTTCTTGGCCTGGGCTGATGAAGGAGATATGAGGCTTGCAGATTTTTTTGTGGTGGTTTTGCCTAGAGCTGCTTTTCTATTTGTTTTGTGGCAAAAGAGTGTCACTGCTGCATGAGGAGTGTGGCATATATATGTACCCTGTGGTACTGTATTATTCATCTTTATTGTAATCTCTGTAGTTGTAAATTCAGGCTATCCACTGGATTTTCTGGTGTTACTGAAATTGGGGGGTTGGCAGAACTGTACTGGTCCACAGCACAGACTGCAAGCACAGCCCTGATGTGCAGTAAAGGAGTGCTTACGTTTTCCTGGAGATACTGGGTGTTCCTTCTAACACTGTTGAGTCTTTTTGGATTAAACAAGTGAATGAGGATGAGAAGAAAAGTAGAATTTCAGATATTTGTTTAAAACAATAAATCTAATGTTTCCTTCCAGATCATAACAACACTTAAGGTACTACAGGATTTGGATTTATCACTGGATATTCTAATGGTAAGTGATCAACAATGATATATTAAACTCTCCCATAGTGAATTACTATGTAAATGTTGTGAGTCTGCAATTGTAGAGGTGGTGAACATGTTACATTTTAGAATTTTGACTCTATATCATGATTTGGTTAGATTAATTTCCTGAAAGCTGACAAATGCAGTATTATGTCAGTGATAGTACTGAGCAGGGACTTGAGCATATAGAGGCCATTTTACTAATCAAGGTTGGCTTCTTTTCAGTGTAATACTGCTTTCAATCAGTGCTAAAGACAAAGCAAATAAGGGTGAACAATTCTTTAGGTCAATTGTCTAACTCTTCTGTCTCTTATTAGCGGCTCAAAGTTAGTTTCTTGCATTTAAAGAGCAGGCATCCCAAGAAAGGATTTTTATGACTTTTATCCTCATCCAAGCCACATCCTATCAAATTTTATATTACATATTATCACACTGGTCTGTGAGACCTCTAGTTATTATAAGCAATGTGTCCGTGTTTTGGGAAGAAGAAAAATACCGGGTTTGTGAGAGAATTCTTTGAAGAGTAATAGAAAAATATGATTAAGATATTTAGCTAGCCTATTCAGGCAAAGAGGAAAAGGCATTTGCCTTTCTAAACACAGGCAGACTTCTAATGGAATACAGCAATATTTATGTATTTTTATTGGAAAACAAAATAATCTTGCATTGCCATTAGTTGTTTAAAATGGCAAAGGGTTTCTGCAGACAATTCATGTTCCCAGCAAACTTGCATGTTTTATAATGGGTCAGACTTTGATGGAAGCCTGGAAGAGGGAGATGTCTTACAGCTGAGAGCTCCACATATTTTTAATGGATTTGAAGAACATAAATAACTTTATGAAGTAGTCCCACCAGATTTATTCAGTTTGCAGTAACTGACTAACCCAATCAGGTTGCTCAAATTATATATAAGCTAAATATACTTGAAGTGAATTTATGGAAGCCGTTTGTGGGGGCTGAGCTGATTATGTGGGAGTAGCATGTGTATAGCTCTTGCTCGGACCTCACAGGGGTATGGCTTCACTAGTTAGCAAGAGTGTTAACAGGTTGCAGCAAACCTACTGAATTCCAGATTTTGTGCACATCTTACAAATGAGAGTTTGTGAATCGGAGATGCTTGCTGATGATACAGGATTAAAATCACCTGTGATTTTTTAAATGCTCAAAGACTGCAAGGTAGCTTTGCTTAAACAACAAAACTCCCTGGAGTGAGACTTGAAGACACAAGATACTGTGAAAATAACTTTGCTCCTTTGACTTCTGTACCCCATACTACTGGTTGAGATGCATTTTAGGTTACAGCATGTCCAGCATATACTCTCTCTCATATGCTAAAATGTACTGCCTAAAGGGAATTTGAATTGATGCATTTTGTGGGCATAAGCATTTGAGACAAGTGACATTCCTAAAAGATGTACATTTAATGGAGGAAAATTACTTCTCTTAGTTTTATGAATTAAGGCTGTATTTTGTTCTCCATAATTGGTTATAAATAACTACCTTCAGTTCTATTTGCAATATGAAGAGTGTTTATTTCCTTAGCTTCCGTAGGACTGCCCTCACTACTAGGCTAATACCGTTTGTAGCAGTTTTAGAGGAGGTTTTGTTTGGGATGAGAGTTGTGATTTATTTTGCCCACCTTTCTTGCATTATCTTCCACAGGAAACTGGCATAGGCAAAACAGTTAACAGTTTGAGGAAACATGCCACTGCTGGGAATATAGCTAAAACTCTGGTAAAACAATGGAAAAAGCTTGTTTCTACAGAAAATAAAAGGTGGGTATGAACACTTTTCCTAAAAGTTAATTATACTGTAGTGTGACTTTAAAATAGAGATTGGAAAGCTTTGGAAAATGTTTGGAAGGACAAATCTGCATTAGGACAAATGCATAAATTGAATGTAAGAAATTAGGATGCTATTATAAAATATGAGGAAATAGGTCAAAGTGACCAGTATTGGTCAATTAGCCAGTCACTACTCTGACTTCAGCTGGTTTTTTGACTGGTAGAAGTTCTTAAGTCCCAGCTGGTACAAGCAGGACTAAACCAATGATGGGCACTGCTGTGCACTTCAGTAAATTGGGAAACTTGCTCTTTCTTTCCAGAGGTGGTGGTTAAAGAGGAAGCTCTCCAGTGATTTTGTTATATAGAGTTTTCTTTTAATGTTCATGTAGACTGAGAGGGGCTTCTAATACTGGAGGAGTCACATCGAAGAAATGCAGTTTCTTCTCTAAAAGAAGCAGCCACCACTGCCATGACCGGGCTCACTCTGCTTTAGAGCAGTTTGAGACAGTTGAGCTGAGAAAGCCAAGGGTTTAGTTTGACTAAATAGTGCATTTTAAATCTGAAGTTGTTCATACGACAGGAAAGCAAAACACCAGAACCTGTGAAGAGCAAATCATAAAGGCTGACCTATTGTAATCTTTACCACTTGCAGAGCATGTTGTAAGTTCTGTCTTGTAGTTACTTCAAGCACCATGTCTGTGTTCTAAAGCATGCAGGGAAACTTGTATGAAAAGTGGCATCCAATACGTTTCAAGCAAATAGTACTGCCAGGCATGTTTTCTGACTGATTATGTTCCTACTCCCCACCTGTCTTGCTGTCAGTTCTTGTTGCAATATTTAGCGTTGCTGGACCCAAGAGCGGCTTCTCTGGGATTCTGTACTGATAATGGAAAAATAAGAGCACGGCAGAGTACAATTCTGGGATTTGTAAAATTGACAGATGGTGTGACTTAATGCTTTTAGTTTAACTAATATAGGGACAAAGATTGTTTAAAAATTTAGCATCAGATATACAATGGAATGTGGTTTTTTTTTTTATTGTTGCAGTGGTCACAGAGGAAAAAGAGATACTGAAAAAGAAAAATGTGAGACAAAATCTTCTGTTTCCAAGGAGATTAGGCCTTCAGAGAAGCCGAGAGCATCTGTACTGGCCTTTAAAAGTCCCAACAGCACTCCCATTTCTAAAAAGTTGAATAAGGAGCGTATTTGTAATGAAAAGACCCTTCAAAGTACAGATTCTGAGTCTCCAAAAGAATGTGATAATGGAGAATGTAGCAGCAGTGGTTCTAAGCATGCTTCCTGGGGTACCAATTCTCAGGCTAAGGACAGTGAGTTCGGAGAGAGCAAATCCACAGAGCGCAAGAAAGTTTCAGAAAAGCAGCATTCCTCTGCAGCCAATAAAGGCCTGTCACCTCTGGAGGAAAAGCCTAGTAAGGATACTTCTGAACAGAGAAGTCCTAAATGTGTGAAGAAACCAAAACAAAAACTTGTCATAAAAAGCAAAGCCAAACTATCTAGTGATGAGGAATTCGAGCCCCCTACTATGTCTTTTGAATCCTATCTTAATTATGATCAAGTTACTAACAAAAGAAAGAGGAAGGCTGGTTCTACAGGTGCACGGCCAAAGAAGTGCACTGAACAGAAGAACAGGTCATTACCACAAAAGACCTCAAAACATTTTCATGCAGTAGAGGGAGTGGAAGATTTAAAGAAATGTGAGAGTGATCAATCAGAAACTCCCAGTAAAAAGGTAAACTGCTACATGGCTGAGATTAATAGCAGATAAACTGCAGATAAATAAGTGCTTTGCACTCTTAATTTCAGTGAAATTTATCTCTATTTATTTTAAGGAACAGATTGCATGACTGATATATCAGCTCCATTGCAACTATGAGTAATTACAATAACTGGGGGAGGGGAAAAGACTGCTTATTGCTTACTGGTGGTTTGCGATTGACTTACTTGTATTTTTAGGATCATTTCAAATATTGCAGTAGTGTTTGATTCATATCAGCTAGTCTGCTTTTGACCTGTAAAGTGCAAAGGTATTTACCTTTGGAAAGATCTCCCCTTCTTCCATTCTTGACCAGTGTGGCTTGTGGCTGCAACAGCTGTTTGTGTACAGCACATTCCGTTCGTCAGATGAGGTGGTTCTTTGATAGTGAACATTAAGGTTTGCAGTGGAGCTGAACCTTCCTTAATGCATTGAGGTAAACCAAAGTATTGCTTATAAAACTAGATTATACATGTTCTTAACGTGAGCTGTCCTAGTCCCTTGACGAGGAAGAAGCTTGAGTAGCTTCTCTGAGCCAAGGTATATCTAAAAATGTGTATTAATTAGACATTTTAAATGAAGACCTTTTGCACGCTGGAAATTAGAGGTATCTTCAGTATTTTACCTTCACTGTGATATGGAAGCTTCAGCCTTTATTTATTGTGGAAGATCCGCGAGTTGAATGTGTTATCTTCTGTCCCAAATGGAGAAATATTAATGTAGAAGCTTGTGTGTGATACTCCTAAACTGTTTGAGGAAAAATCTTGTATTTTCAAGCAATTGTGAAAAGTTATTGAAGATACTGTAATGAAGTTCAGGCACTGCAAGTTTTGGGCTGTAAGTGCCTGACTTAAAATTGGAGGACACCTAAGACCCAATTTTGATGCTGCACATAATACATTTGTAGGGACCCGTACGTAACAGAATGATGCATCTTTAAATCCCTTTTTGAGGGGTTATCTGTGAAAATTTTAGGCATGGTTTAGGAGACTTGATAGGACCACGTGTAAAGCTGTTTTTTTTCTTTTAGGATTGTACTTTTGTCATCTAGCAGTTTCTCTCATTCACTGCTTGCTTCTAGTGATTTATCTGAAAGCCTGTTAACTGATCTACTGTTGTTTAATCTCTTTGTATGAGCTAATTGCAGATGTCACACTTAGTTCCTTTTTTGGTATAGTCTTGATAAGTAGAGTGTGAAAGGGTACACTGAAAAATAATCCTGTGAGTAAATTTTAGTGTAGAAAAGAAATAATTTTAGTTATCCTAGTTAACTTTGGGGTTTGCTTAAGAGTTGTCTGTTTTTGGGTTTTGCTGGTGTGGGTTTTTTTTATTATTTTTAGCTTATTTTAAGTTTTTGTAAACACAGATTTATAACGTTGAAGCATTGTTTCCTTGACTGTGCACAGGCTAAGGTGGCATCCCTCCAGGAGCTTCTTAAAACTCCACTACCTAAATTTCTGACAGGCATCTCAAACTCATTTCCCCTGTGTGCTGCAGACTTTACAGGTAAGTAGTATACAAGGTTGAAATGATATGGGTTTTTACAGCTCTCTGTAGCTGTAAAAACCCATAGCGATGTTTTATCTCCTTTTCTAATAAACTGTATTAGCTCATCTCTCTGTAGCAAAGAAGGGCTTCACCTTCACTTTCTCACCTGTAAAAATCGTGTTGAAGTTGAAGGGAGTTATAAATCCTTCCTTATGGCTGGCTGAGTAAAGAAATACTGTGGAAGGTTATCACAGATGTAGATAAGGCAAAAATCGGGTAATAGCTCTACAGCCCCCATTAATCTTTTTGCCTGCTCTAAGATATAGACAGGAATAGACTTAGTAGAAACTACCTCAGGTAAAATAAATATATGAAACACTTGGTCTAGCTTTGGCATAGGAACTACTAGCATCTTTATAGGTAGGTGACATAAAGTGCCAGTGGTTTCTCCAGCAGTTTTTCTAAGGTTTCAGTGGTTTCATACCACTGGGGTCTTGAAACATCGCTGCTGTTGTAGCTTCTGGCTTCTCTAGGATAACTTAGGAAGGCCAGTAAGGTGCTATAGATAGGTTACTCTGTAATCCAAGTGAATACAGCTAATGTAGATTGGAGCTAAATAATGCAAGACTGGTTTGAGTTGGTGCAGGTCACTTGCAGTGAACATGCTGTCTTGGTGTTAGAGTTCATGCTGTCTTTGCCAGGGCCCAAAGCTGTATTGCAATAACTTTGTCTTTTAAGGAAAGGTAATGTCCTACCAGCTATGCTCATCTCAGAGCTGAATGTTTAAAGCTTTGCAAAACCTGCTGATGTTTTGATTGCAGCTTCTGTAGCATCTGTTGTGGAAGCACCTCAGCAAGTCAGTGAGATTGCTCAATTCACAGGACGGAGACTGAACTCTAAAATGCAAGTTTACTCTGGCTCTAAAACAGCCTGTCTTTCAAAGATGCTTACACTGTATGAACAGTGCATCCGCGTGCTTCAAAATAATATTGACTGTGAGTACTTTTAAGGGATTTGTAGCAGGCTGTGACTGAAAGTATCAGATTTTTTTTTTTCTCCATGCCAACAACAGGCCTACTGAAGTATATTGTCCTGCCCTACAAACAGTGACTAAGAGCAGGTTGAAAGGCACTTAAAAAGGGATTGATGTCTGTGTTAAAATGTAGGGGGATTTTTTCAAAAGCTTACAATTTTTCCAGTTCCAATTTTACGTAAAATGTAATGTCCTATAAATTATAAGTCAAAAAGTCTGCTGTTCCCCCCAGCCGAAGATGTTTGTTTACATAAATTAGAATGAGTGATCAAGACATTCTTTTCTTCCATGCATAGGCAGAGGGGGGAGTGACACACATCAGTAAAGACAGGGGAAATGACTATTCAAAGATGCTTTATCCATCCTCAAGTGTAACTGCTAGTCAGCATGGAACTGCTGATTTCTAAATATTTTCATAGCCTGACTTCAGAAAGTGTTCTGTTAGTGCTTGCTAAAATTAACTTGTATTTTTACTTTTAAACTGTTTGAGTGGTGTTACCCACTGAGTAAAATAAGATACTGAAAGTACCTTACCTACTTTTTTGTAGTGCTACAAGAAGTAGGAGGTGTGCCCTTTGAAATTCTTGAACCTGTGCTAACACGTTGCACACCAGAGCAGTTGTTTCGAATAGAGGAATGTAATCTGGTAAATTCTGCCTTGTCAAATTCAGGGAGCTACAGAGTTTCACAACTTCACGGGTTGCACTGGGTTTCTGTCTCTCATACTAATTTCTTTGAATTAAGCTATCGTTATCAGGACTCCCTTTTTCAAGTGTCAGGACTTGAAACATTTGGGAGAATTATTCCTGAGGACTAAGTGAAAGACTGTGTGTAGAAAAGTATTTTTGTTTCCAAAAATAAGAAAGAAAAAAAAATGATCACAGTATTTGCCACTGAAATAACAGGGAAAGTTGTAATTGAACCAATTGTGTTCAAGTTACACACTTTTAAGGTTGCAAAGCATACCAGTCACGAAGTAGCTGGGGTGAGATTTCATGCGTGTGGTAGATTTAGTAAGCATGCTGTTGGGGCTTCAGCTCCATGACACATGTGGACATTGAGGTTTTGAGTGTATAACCCCCTCCTAGTGCAAGTTAGCCTTTTCTCTGCGTGCTTCAAGTGGAGAGCTGGAGTGGCCTGAGCCTGTGCTGTAAACACTAGTCTACAGTGTGAGCATGGCTTAGTGACTGCAGTGTAGGGCTCTGCTGTTTGAAGCTGTGGGATTTCTAGGCTGAAGTCAGTATCTCTACGTGGTGTTGCCACACTTCACGTTGTGGGTACCGGTGATGGCGTGCGTGATGGGCTTTGTTCTGCACCTTTCTCCACCAAGGGTTTGGGCTGTGTCTGCAGGCTCAGCTGATAGGTACTCTTGAAAATGTTTTTAAATCTTTGATTTAAGATATCTTTTGTTCTAATTAGACATTTATAAGGGATTCTGACCACTTGTGGAAGAAACACTGCCAGAGAGACTTTAAAAATGAGAGCCTCCTGGAATATGAGTCTTGGCGTGAAATGTACTTGAGACTGTTTAATCAGAGAGAAGAAAAACTGAAGATGCTTACAAAAAATATTCTTTCAGCTCAGTCTGAGAAACCAAAAGGTAAAATCTGTGGTTAGCTCTTCCACTTAAAAAACCCAGTCTCTTCTGCTGTTCTTGATTTGTTTGCACAGAACACTAATGCTGAACTTTTAGAAGTCATCAAGAACAAACACTGTTCATAAATTAAAGGTTGCTGAAAAACTAAACGCATGCGTTAGTACGATACTTTGCTGTATGCTGCGAGTATTATGTGTTAGACAAATCTTACCTTACTAGTTAGGCTGAGGATCCAAAGCAACAACGCAAAGTGCTTTGGACATAAAAGGCATAAAAAGTCACATATCCTCTGCTCCTTGCTTCTGTGTTAGGCAGGCAAGTAAAAATGGCTTATATAACCAGTGCAGCAAAACCACCCAGGAATATTCGCCGACAGCAAGAAATCCATGGGACAGCAGGACCTGTCACCCAGTTTCATCCCATACAGAAGTACAAGTAAGTGTTATGTACAATGCTTTTAATTTGAGTTTGGGTGTCTCTGTCAGTTCAAAAGCTTGCTTGAAAAATAATTTAGAAGTTCTAAATAACATTCTATTTATGTTCTTTTTTTTCAAGTGGCTAGAAACTAACTTGCCTTTTAAGTCATGTGTGCTTCTCTGCTGTGTGTGCATTGCCATCCCACACTCCTTCAAAGTGCTAGTTGTGAGTTCACCCTCCCAGCTAGAGTGTGAGTGGATGGTGTTTTTTTGTCCAGATCACTCTAAAGCCACTTGACATCCTGGGGAGATTCCATTGTTGATGTTTTTGGGTTTATAAACCTGCCTAGTAGCCTCACATGTTCTTCTGCTTTGATAAAATCCCAGTCAGCTGCCTGTAGTAATTCAGCTGATCAGAGTGAACATCAGGAACTTTTAATACTGGGGTGGTTTTTTTGTTTGTTTGTTTTGGTGTTGTTTTTTTCCTTTTTTTTCGTCCTCTAAATTTTTGAAACTTAGTTGAACAGTCTTGACTTACTGATCAAGATGGTGGTGGTGTGGGGCAGGAATGACAGCCTGGATGTAGCAATTTCCTGAAGTCAGCTTTTTTACCAGATATCTTTTCATAAGTGCACCCTTAGCTGATGAGATCCAGAAGGTTCTTTCCATACTGTTGTTGTTTTCAAGGGAGAGATAGTCCCCCAACAAGGCAGTAGCTTAAGGCACTTGGGGGTAGGCTTTTGCTTTCAGTTCCTCCGTGGGAGGTTGATTCTGTGTTGTGACAGACCAGCCTTCCAGTTTAGGTGCTTCAAGTACAGTAATGTATATGTCCTTTCTGCTCCAGTAATCATTGGGACAGTAGCTGAATGACATATTCCAAACCCCGCAAGACTTTTTTCCTCAGGTGTGATAAATTAGAAAGAACTGGTGTTGTGTGAAAGAAGCTGTAAGAGGGTTGTTGCTTTGCCTTCATGAGAAACAAGGGTTTGTTTAGGCACTGTGCGTTAAACTTCATTGCTTTGAGCTGTCAGTTTTGTAAGCTGCAGAATTTGTACAGCTGAAATTTTCACTGAAGAAGCTGGTCTTGCAGGAGCTAAGAAGGTCCCGAGGCAGACATGTAGATCCCCAGCAGGCCGCTGTTCTCAGTTCAGTGCACAGTGGTATGTGAGCACTGGCAGCAGATGCCAGGGACTGGCTCTGAGGTGGACAAGGCTGTCCAGATCGGTGACATCATGCTGACACGTGGTTGCTGTGTTGGTTTAACTGTCTTTAGCAGGAGGTATAATAATCTGCCTCAGGCCTTGTCCTATTGATTGGACATTTAGGGTTAGTTCTTGTGCCTTTTTCTAGTTACTCATTCTTACACAAGCTTTTTTTTTTTAAGTTTGCCCTCATTTTCTGTCAGAGAGCTAGTTAGCAGTTCAGCTGTGTTCAAAGAGGAAAATGAACAGAGTACAAACTAGAGCACAGGACATTATGAACACTGTGGTATTGCTGACCTTTTGATCTGTCATACACTCTGATAATTTAATTTTAAATAAACTCTTATAAATCTAAAACTTATGCAAGAATGAAAATGGACAAGATGACCACCTTGTAATCCCTTTTAACCTGAATTATCCTATGATTTTAAAATAAAGTTTTTTAAATGTGTTTGGTCAGGGTTTTGTTGTTTTCCCAAAATGAGCCAGAGCAAATAGTAGCTTGATATGAAATACTAACTTTTTTCTTATTTCCTTTTTCTAAAAGAACAAGGATTCCAGAAAGCAGAGACAGAAATAACTCATCATTGATTTGTTCTGGTGACATTGGAAGTTCTAACTCAGGTGTCATGATTCAAGATGGAAAGAAGCCTATCAAAAGTAAATAGAATTTCCTAAGATTATCAATTTAGTTGTTTTAACTGGCCTATTAATATATGCTTAATACTATGTTAATACCATTTTAATTAACTCATAGCTGCAATCCTAACTGGTCTCTTTGTTTTGTTCCTATTGAAGAAATTGCACCAATCATGAAGAAAACTTTGAAGGCATTGAAGAGTAGATCTGGACGGTGATAAAATGAGGCTGCGTATTTGAAGCTTATGTGATCTGACTATTTGTGTATCATACTACAGCAAATGAATATAATGTTCACGTAAACAATGTTCAATTTGCCCTAGATAAAATAGTTATGAAACATTGCAGAGGCAAGTGATTAGCAATAAAAATTGAAACATCTGAGTCCTTTCATACTGCTGCTTTCCTTCTTGAGTTGAAATAGGGTCAGTACACACTAAGGAAAAATCAGTTTATATGGACTCTTATAGGTGGTGCACTTTTCAGTTAAGATGGTGAAGGGCCTGGAGCACAGATTTTCTGAGGAACAGCTGAGGAAACAGGAGTCATTTAGTCCAGAGAAAAGGAGGCTGCGGAGGAGACCTTTATTGTCATCTACAACTGCCTGAAAGGAGGTTGTAGACAGGTGAGGGTTGGTCCCTTTTCCCAAGTTACACTGAAATAGGAAACAGCCTCAAGTTGCACCAGTGAAGGTTTAGGTTAGATAATAAGCAAAATTTCTTCATTGAAGGCGTTGTCAAGTACTGGAAAAGGCTGCCCAGAGAAGTGCTTGTTACCATCCCTGGGGTTACTTAAAACATGTGTTGATCATAGAATCAGACGGGTTGGAAAGGACCTCTTACATCATCAAGTCCAACCCTTGATCCAACACCACTGCAGTTACTAGACTATGGCACTGAGTGCCACTTCCAGCCTCATCTTGAAAACCTCCAGGGATGGAGAATCCACCACTTCCCTGGGCAGACCATTCCAATGGCTGATTACTCCCTCTGTAGAGAATTTCTTTCTGATATCTAACCTAAACCTCCCCTGGCACAGCTTAAGGCCATGCCCTCTTGTCTTCCTGCTGGTTGCCTGGGAGAAGAGACCAACCCCCACCTGGCTACAACCTCCTGTCAGAGAGTTGTAGAGAGTGATGAGGTCTGCCCTGAGCCTTCTCTTCTCCAGGCTAAACAACCCCAGCTCCCTCAGCCTCTCCTCACAGGGCTTGTGTTCAAGTCCCTTCCCCAGCCTGGTTGCTCTTCTCTGGACCTGCTCCAGCACCTCAATATCCCTCCTGAACTGAGGGCCCCAGAACTGGACACAGCACTCCAGGTGTGGCCTCACCAGTGCCGAGTACAGGGGCAGAATCACCTCCCTGTTCCTGCTGGCCACACTGTTCCTGATACAGGCCAGGATGCCATTGGCCTTCTTGGCCACCTGGGCACGCTGCTGGCTCATGTTCAGCTTCCTGTCAATCAGCACCCCCAGATCCCTTTATAGAGGGATTTGAAGTCAGCAGGTGTGCTGCTGTGTTGTGTTTTTCTCCATGCATTATAGTTGCACTGAAAAGAATGAAAGTTGAAAACAGGTGTGTTAATCTGGAAACACTGTGGGGAGCTTCCTCTGTTTCTGGAATCAAAACAAGCATTGACTAGTAGGAGAGGTAGTGCAACATCTGTCATACAAATCTGGAGGGTTCGTCCCAGAAGCATTCTTTACAGGGCTTAAACCTGGCTGAATGGCCAGTGAACCACTTCTTGTTCCCCAGGCACCTCTGGTCATCATAGAGTTGCTAATCAGTTGGTGGCAGAAGCTCAGTTCAGCTGGAGGTTTGTATGAAGTGTGATGTGAATTGTTCAAGGGGGAGTTTTGTTGGTTGTTTTGTTTTTGGAGGTTTTTTGTGTTCTTTTTTTTTCCTAAAACACTTTTTTCTTTTTGCTGTAGATTTTGATGGTATCCTTTTTATGTAAGAAAAGACAAACTCTTCTGTTAGGCTCTGGCATTAGAGAACACAGCTGTAGCCATTTAGAACAGATATAGATGACAGGAGTGTCCCCTTAGGACCCTGAAGGATAAAGAGTTGTTTTAACTAGTAGACTTATATTTGTTGATTGGGGATAACTCTTTTTCTGTCCTCAACAGTGATAGCAGAGTTGTGTGGAGGGCAAATTTGACTTCAAGATTAAGTGGCTTTCATTTAATCTTTTCAATTAATCTCACTTCAAAGGCTCTAGATACAGCTCTGGTAAGAGATATGTAGAAGGGAACTCCATGGGATCAGCTTGATGTCTTGACAATTTCTATATTAGAAGATACTGTAGACAAGCAAATCTCTCTGTTGTAAAGTAGCTGGTTCTACACACACTTTAGGGTTTTTCTTTTGCTTCAAATGTGCTGTGGTCTGTTCCTATGGACTAATGGCCACCTGAGGCTGCAGTGTGTTGGGGTGCTCTGGGAATGTATCTCCCAGTTAATTTGTGAGGAATCTTGTTTTGGGGATTTGACACTACTTTATGACAAAATAGAGATCACATGTGGAGGAAAACTCAAAGCTTATTTTAAAAGCATATCCTTTTCATCTGAACTAAACACTAATGTGCTTCTGCAGTTTCCTGCCTTGCATCTCTATATACAGTTACTCCAGTAAGGAGGAATTATTGCTAACTCTCTGTTCTTGGCATCTGACATACCTAACAGTACATGGTATCAGTATATTGGCCTGAGGCAGAATACTTTCCTTCTGTTGGATGTGTGAAAGATGTTTGGTTGGTTTTGTTACATACTCTGCAGTTTGGTTGCCATCCCATCAAAGAGGCCTCTGATCCCTCTCGGGTTAGGGACTTTTTTTCACAGAAAGGCTACATGTCATGAGTGCATGATGGCCTTTCCTTCCTTAAACATATTGCAACTTGTAATCCAGCAGTATCTCTGGAGCCTTTCATCCCAGCAGCATAATGCTTTCCCCTCCAGGTGATAAGCAAGTTCCATATTAATTTCTGGCAAATCAGGTAAGTAATGGGAGAAAAATATGGTCACAAAAGGAAAGCCCTGCTGTTGTGGAAAAGACCACAAATGGATAGTATTTCCTTTCTTTTTGAACTGTCCATTTCAAGCACAGAAACCACTTTCCACTTCCTGACAATATTTACTTCATAGCATTTGGGAACATTTTTCATCCTGTTAGTGGTTGGGCCCAAGAAGAAAGCTTGTCCTGACTGCTATACCACTTGAAAAAGGAAGATACATGATGCTGCCATCTAAACAGTCCCTGTGGCAAGAGGAAGAAAACAGTTTTGAGGTGCAGCATTTGATCTTATGAGACCCTGCTCAGAAGGCATGTGAGTTCCAGGAGCTAAGCTCTTCTTGGGGACCATGTAGGCATCGAAATGTTAGTGTAAGTCCTGCACCAAAGCCAGAAAGGGGGGATAAGGTTTGGCATGATTATTCTGGAAGAATTCATAGACATCTGTGTACTGCCCTGTGCAAACTGTTGTCAGTTGTTGCTGTTCCAGGGATCAGTATTTGAGCTGCTGTCAAAGCAAGGCACAGCTGGGATCCCTGTGAGCAGGGAGGTGGCTGTAGCTCTGAGCATGATGCTGTTGTCTGTCTGGTACCTGGGGATTGCTGAGGATTTCTGGTAGTTATAGGATAACCTCAGCAGAGGGAAAAGAAATCCCCTCACACAGGCCAGATCTCTGATTTGCTATCTGAAAGCTCAGGAAAATGCCTGTGCCAGGATTTAGTGTGGTGAAAAATGTTGATGGATTGATAAGTAAGAGGACAGTCCTAGATACACTGCTTTTGGGAAAAACAAACCACCACTCAACAAAACCCCAAAACAACCACTGAGTTGCCTTTTTCTCTTATTTGCATTATTTCCTTTCTTTGTCCTTCCTGTAAAAACAGGAGAGACCTTTGAGTGGGTAATTCAAGGCACTGGTTAGACAACCTACTACCCTGCCACTGAACAGAGGTGGCATTTAACAAGATTGTTTTCCTGCAGTTGTAACTAGTTATTGCCATTGGAGGAATGTCTAGTTCTCTCCAGACTGATAATGTCTGCTTGTGTCAAGCTTAATTCTACCAGGCAAGGGAGAAAAGAGGAGGAGCTTGAAGGAGTAGCTTACTTTCCTGGTTCACCATCTATGGCACAAATGGTTGTGGTTTACAGACCAAACATACTATGAAATTTTTTGTTCTTGTTTTGTCAGTAATTCTTATATGAACAATTCTTCCCAAAGCATTTCCCTTCTGATCTCCTGGATCAGTTGAGGGTGGGAAAAAGAATGGTGATGTGTCCTCATGATAATCATATTTGATCCACTGTAGGGGCTGGGTTCAGCATTTCTTGGTGTGATCATTTGCCTACTATTTTCAATGGGTCTCTGCTTTGGGTACCATTATTTAGCAGAAAAACCATTCCGGAAAGTGGTGGAATCGCTCTCTGCAGTTGTGCTGCTTGACGTGAGAGCAGGAACAAGTCATTCGTCCTCCTGCCTAACGGAAGTGATGTGCAAATGTACAGAGGTATTTTCCTCCTCTCTTACAGTTTCCAGTAAACATTTTTTAATGTGCTTTTCTTCAATTTTCTGGTTTGTACACTTGCAAATTGCATCCTCATGCAACTATCAGATCTTCTCTAAGCTCTCTAAGCTTCTTCATAGAGCTGAACTACATTTTATTCAATGGTACAGAATTCTGATTTCATTTGGTTAAATATCTTGGGTTGTTTTTAAAACTTACACACTAAGCTTTAGCAAAAAGGGACCTCTGTGACTACATATATTTTAGAGACAGAATTGCAGACTCTTCAAAAAATAAATATAATTTGCAGAGAGTTGGGATCCAAAATGACAACAAAGCAGATGAGAAACAAGCATTCCCAAATGTGCAAGGGAATGTTTTAATCCCAGAAGACTTGCGAAAACTGTTTCTGCCGATGGATATAAGTCCAAGTCTCTCATGGCCTGGAGATGAAACATCCTGGAATCTGAGGCCTAACAGTCCTCTGCATTTAACCCCACTCAACTTCCTCACCAATGCACCCTAGACAAAAATTATGCTAAAAATTAAACTTGAAATTGCCAGGATTATAGAGTAAAATACATGATAAGGCTGCCACAGTTTTTCACAAATGAAGCATCAAATATTCAGACAGTTACCAATTATGTTAAGGCATAGACGTCTAGTTTCAGAATGCAACTGTCTCTCAATTTCAAAAGACAAAACTATTCAGGTCAAGATAATGCAGGAGATTGGATTTTTGTTGTTTTTTCCCTTCAAATTGCAGGACTTTAAAATCCCTACTTTAAATGTCAAAATACAAAGTAATGAATGTCATCTTTGTAGCTTAAGCCCTAAATGGTGTGTTTGTTGTGGGAAGTGCTGGTGGAAGTCTCTGGCAGTGTATGTTTTGTGAACTCTGCTTACAAAGAAGTTGCCTCTTATCCCTGGTGACAGGCCTAAAAATGGCACTTGTTCAGGGAGAGGGCTGAACAGCTCTGGAAAATCTTCCTTAGGGGCCCTCCTACAGAACTGCAACTGGGTATCCAAGCAGTAGACAAAGCTCCACACCTCCAGGTCCTATCCCTTAATGTTTATGGAATTGCTGAGGCTGCAGAGAAAAGGAGATGCTGCTTGCAGAAGTGGGAATTTAAGCTGCTCAGCCAGAAATGAAGAGAATTAAATGGCTGTTGGCCTCGGGAAGAAGGAAGGAGTCTACCCTGCAGGAGGGGGAAAAAGCTACCGAGACCAAACTGGGAAGCAATAGTCCCTCCTGTCAAGATGCTGACCTCTCTGAGGGGAAAAAGTTGAAGCACTTTTCCTTGTGCTACCCAGCTCTGTGTATTACATAAGTTCCTTTCACCAGACATGGCACTTTTCCTGTTTACAGCTCTTCACAATGCTCAGAGTTGTCAGCTTTTCTCTCCCACGGATGTGCTATAGTCAGCTCTTTGCAAAACATGTTTTCTCACAGTTACCTGTGTTGATGTGCTTTTCAATGCTTTCAGACTTTTCAGTCTGAAAGTTAGATAATTAGTCTGTCTAAAATTTTCGATAAACACTAAAGTGGTGCATTAAGGCGTGACTTTTCAGAGCATTAGTATCATGCTGGAGCAGTGCTGACAGCTGAGTTCTGGGTTTAGGTATTTAGAAAAGCAGGGAGAGAATGAAATGTAGAGAAGTCCCAAAGGCTTATTCACAAAGCAGCTTCTCCAAGTTTCCAGAAAGCCTGAAACCTGAGTTTGCATCTGCAGCTGAGGGATGAATATCAATGGCTCTGAGCTGAGGTACTAATCCCTCTACAGGAAAGGAGAAAATTACTCTCTGTGGCTTTGAAAAGGCAAAATCAATAAATTGGGCACCTCATTATAACAAAGAGGTCTCTGGCCTGTGCCACAAGGTTTTGTCATGACCTGGAAGTTGATCACCAGCTGATTAATCAGCTGGCATCATTTCAAATTCCTTTCTTTGGCAAGGTGAAGAATCCATCACTTTCCCTTGTTGGACTTCACAGGTTGGTGATTGCCCAGCCCTCTAATTTGTCTGTGTCTCTCTGCAGGGCCTCTCTGTCTTTGAGTCAACAGCTCCCTCCAATTTAGTATCACTGGCAAACTTACTTAGTATACCTCTGAGTTCTGCATCCAAGTCATTTATGAAGATGTTGAAGACAACTGGGCTGGGGATGGAGCCAGACTTCCAGGGATTCAGCTGGAGCAGCAGATTTCACACAAGTTCAGAGCTGAGTGGGATCATAAAAGTGGTGTTTAAAAGATGTTGAAATATAACATTTTTAGCAAGGTACTGGTCCCTGCTGTCCCTGGTCTTTATTGAATGCCTTTTCCAGAAAATTCCTGATCTGGAGAGCTGCAGTAAGCTGTGTCTGTGTTTCCTCTGCTGTTTGGTACAGCAACATGTTTTTCATTACTGAGAACTCCAATCTTTGGCTTGCCTAGCAAGAGAGGTTTTTTCCTCAAGAAATCCTTAGAGTTTGTTTTACTATGAAGTCATTTAATCATTCACTGTTATAAAAACTTTCAACACTCAGATGACAGTGTATCTTGTTTCTTTATAATCTGTATCAAGAGCTTTGTGGAAGAGCTTATGCATAATGTATGAAGCATTTTTCTAGATTGTTTGAGTAAGACTGAGCTATATTTTGCATATAAGTCGATGTAAAACATTGAAAGCACAGTATAGTTTTCTCAAAATTATGGCACGGCACATAAGAAGGATTTTTCTGAGAATTTTGGGAAAAAACAAGGATGTGACAGACTATGTTTTCGATGCTGTTCTGACTATCACAGGGGTTTACATTCTTCTTAGTTCTCAGTGCTTAAAAGCCACTGAGATCTTGAGCTGGTTGACGACAAGACAACCACTCTTCCTACCAGTATTTTTCTCATTGCTCTGCAACAAGAAGCTTTATTTCTCATCCATCATTTATAATAATCTGTTGAATTATGTTGAGAATAATGCCTTTCTTCTGGGAATGAGTTGCTGTAATTCACAAAGAATGGCAATTTTCCATGGCACTGCTGTTACCATAAGAGAAAAGATGGTTTTGCTTGGGTGCTGACTCTCCACCTGGATGCCCATCCACTATTCCCTGCCTTCTCCCAGCAGTGCCTGGCTCCCACCTCCCTGTAGCTACCAGCATGCTGCTACTGGGGGAAGTTGGGGCTTTTACCTATGGGGAGACCACAAAGAGCTGCCTTTTCGTTACTGTGTTCTGAGGTACATCCTGCTTACCTAAATTTAAAGGCTATTGGGCCTTTTTAAAGCAGTTATCAGGCAACAGAATTTGTCAAGAATTTTGATAGCAGAAAGATAAGTCTCACTACACAAGCACAGTCCTGAGAATGGTAAAGAGTCAGGCAGGTGCTGTGCATCCCACCTCCTGCCCTTGAAGCACTGTTCCCATCCCTGCTTGTCCATCCTTCATGGTGACTGCTCTGTGGCTCAGGAGGAGTTGTTACAGCAAGAGCTGCAAGAAGTGGCTGGGAGACCTAGATCCCTGTGTTCCTCCCAAAGCTGGGTACAGTTGGACTCTGTAGCTCCTTCAGGCAATTATGAAAATTATGGTTTGGGCAAATTCCTCCTGAACAGCCCATTTCCGAGAATGTTGATGTGTAGCTCAGAGGGTTTATTTCCTCAAGATAGATGCCAAGCCACAAGCATGAAAAAACCCTAAAAATCAGAGAAGCCTCTGAGAGGACAATAGTAATAAAAGTTTTTTTCAGTCTGTCATCCAAAATGCTAATGTAGCCGTTTTTCTTTTCAGCTCTTTCAGTAACATCAAGTAAGGTGATTTTTGGTTCTAAATCTTTTTCACCCAAAGCCTGCTGGCATTTCCAGCTAATTCCCCTCTGTTTGCCCAGATCCTAGTCTGTCTGTCTGCTGCTTCTTTTTATCACAACCCTTCCTCCTTCAGCTCCTGATGCAATACAGCCACACAACACCGCCCAGAGGAAAGTCTCTGCAAGAAGCCCTAGTGTGTGTATTCTACCTTCTTTTGTGTTGCATATGCATGCTTTTCTTTTCTCTCTTACTTTTAGAGGTGTCACCATATTCTAATAATGAAACCATTCCCTATTCCCCACAGATAACTCCATAAGTGTATTTCCAGTGGCATCTTTTATTTTTCATAGAGATCCAACAGGAAGTTAAGGCTTCCTAGTTTCAGAGATGCAGCTGTTCCTTTCTAATGTATCCCAAAATAATCAGGATGCTGTTGATGTGCTCAAAAATGAGGATGTGTTTGTTCAAGTAATTATTCATACTTTTCAGTCTGCTAAATTTGTTTTCTTTGCACTTCGACTTGCTGATTTGTAGCTAAGTGTGAAATAGGTGTTTGTGTTCCCAAAAGCACATGCTTCAAATTCAGGTTTAGAAAGTCCAATTTCAGTTCCTGTTTTTTGTAAATAGAACTTTTCAAAAAAAACCCCAAAACAAACAAACAAAAAACAAACAAACCCCCCCAAACAAAACCAAACAACAACAATAAAAAAAGATACTTCAGAGCAGCAGTATTGATGTTGATCTCCATACAAGACCACACATGGCCCCGGTGGCCTTGGTGTAGCAATCTGCAAAGACAGAGATCAGTGTCTGAGCTTGTGTATTTAATCAGGTGTCACTTCTTGTCCTGTTAAAAAAGATAAAGACTTGCTAGAGGGGAGACTTCCTCATGTGCTTTCCAAGAACTCCCTCATTTTACGTGTGGGCTACATAAAATACGTCCCCTTGTCACATCAGTCCCTGTGGTACAGCCCAGTGACTGGCAGCATGGCTGTGGAAGGCAGCAAACCTCCAGGTTTCATTCAGGATGAGTTAGCAATTCACATGAGTGTGCTGCTAATGGCCTGCCACTTTCCACTGTGGAAAATTAAGCACAAAAGGTTGAAGGAGAGCGACATGAGTTTCAAGATATGCCATAATGCATTTGTGTACAGACTGTAAGGCTCACTGCTTCTCTTCATGGGGAGCCCCACTGGCCCTTTATACTCATCTGCTTTTTATGTGATCTAAGTAGAGCAGTTTGTTAGATCATCTAAAAATCTCTTGCTTGTGTGAGATAAAACTAATGGCAAAAAGGGGGTTTCAGGAAGTTAGAGAAACTCAATGCGGCCAGGACAGAGAGGTGGTAATCCTTACTTTATGGGAACGTTAATAGGAGTCATCCACTGAAATTCTCTGGACTTTGATTGGAGAATACATCTAAGTGGAGATGTCAAATCTAAACACTGCAGTGGATGGGCAGGGGAGGGCATGCAGATTGAACTAGGAAAAACTAATTTTCCCTTGGTTGGATAATCCCTTCAGAATCTGTTTTCTGAGCATCAAGGCGAGATCCTGTCTTGTTATTAATGTCTGTGTAGTGCCTCTGTTTGAGCAGAACGGGTATCAGCGGACAAGTAGCCCTGGCAAATGTGAAGGCTGTTTCCATAACTGGTCAGCAGTCAGTAGCTGTAAAGCTGAACCATTTAAATCTGTGCTAATATGCAGCATTTGGGATTTATTCTAGAAAATTTATGCTGGAACTTGAGAAACACAGGAATGGCAATATGCACTCAGACAGTCAGACGAATTGCAATATTCACAGTCCATTAAGTCCAGTAAAAAATCCACTATCACCAAAATGGAAAAACAAAGCTCTGCAATGTACATCTGTTATTTTTCAATATGGTAAGCGTAGTTTGTGTTCAGTAGGACTTCAAAATTTCAAGCTACTCTGGTAAAGTATAGATGAATCTCTTCAAAACAGAGTATATGTTGCCTTACTATTTTCAAACCTCAGTAGGAAACAGCCAGTAATTCTCTGCCTTATATTTTCTGATTTTTTACAGACAGCTGGGTTAGATCCAGATCACTGGCTTAGGCTGACACAGAGAAAATGCTGATGTAGCATCTAGTTTGTATCAGAGGAAAATATGGATTTATTTATTCAAATTTTTACGCTGTAGAGGATGAGGCATGGGTGCTACATAACTTTTTCTATGTTTTTAACTGAAAAGAACAGTTTTGTACCATACAGCATGGAGGGAGGGGCAGTGTTTAGTCATCTCTACAGAATCTGAGGTTGATTCTTGTATCACTAATGGCACTATAAACTTTTCACTGTTGGGAAAATCAAAATATTTGCTGTTGTTTTTATACTTACTGTAGTGGGTTGACCCTGGCCAGATGCCAGGTACCCACTAAAGCCACTCTCTCACTCTCTCTCTTTAACTGGACAGAGGAGAGAAAAAAACAACAGGTAAGGATTCATGAATTGAGATAAGAGCTGGGAGAGATCAGTTACTGATTACCTTCACAGGCAAAACAGACTCAAAGTGGGGATAGTGCTTAAATTTATTACTAATAGGATAAGAGTGAGAGTGAGAAATAAAACAATCTTAAGAACACCTTCCCCCCACCCCTCCTTCCTTCCATGTTCTCCCTTCTCTCTTCGCAGCGGTGCAGGGGGACGGGGAATGGGGGTTATGGTCAGTTGTTGTTTCTGTTTCTGCTCAGGAGAGGAGTCCTTCCCCTGCTCTCATGGGGTCTCCCCCACTGGAGACAGTCCTTGATGGACCTCTCCAGTGTGAGTCTATCCCTCGGGCAGCAGTTCTTCCCAAACTGCTGTCTATGGGTCACTTCTCCATGGGGTCATTCCTTCGTGAATGAGCTGCTCCACCGTGGGTCCCCCACAGGGGCCACAAGTCCTACCCAGGAAAAAACCTGCTCCAGGGTGGGCACCTCTCTCCACAGGCTGCAGGTCTCCGGTAGGACCCTGCTCCATCTTGGGCCTCCCACGGGATAACAGCCTCCTTCATGCATCCATCCTTCCTGCTCCAGCCTGGGCTCCTCCATGGGCTGCAGGTGGGTCTCTGCACCCTGATGGTCCCCCATGGGCTGCAGGGGCACAGCTGCCCCACCATGGTCTGCACCACGGGCTGTAGGGCCTCAGCTCCAGCACCTGGAGCACCTCCTGCCCCTCCTTCTACACTGACCTTGGTGTCTACATTGTTGTTCCCATGTTCTCACTCCGCTCCTCCCTGGCTGGAATTCTTTCTGCTCAATGCATTCTGTAATACGTTATCACAGAGGTGTTACTATCACTCCTAATTGGCTTGGCCTTGGCCAGCAACAGGAATTTTGTCCTGGAACTGGTTGGCATTGGCTCCATGGGTCAGGGGAAGCTTCTGACAGCTTCTAACGGAAGCCACCCCTGTAGCCCCCCTGCTACCAAAACCCAGCTACAGAAACCCACTACACTTACATACTTACACACTTACACTTTTTTTTTCTTCCCTGCAGTACAATGGATGAGAATATTTTCGCCCTTATGCCTCTCAGCTGAAAACAGGCATTTTGAAAGCAAATTAGACACGTGAACAGGAACTAATGTTGTTTTGTTGTTCTCAACCTGTGTACAGTGCGGTTTCTGTCTGGTGGGTTGGTGAAAGGAATGCAAGGATGAGTTGTTTGTCACCATATAATCTGTCAATATATAATTTGTCAGCATATAATCTAAGGTAGCCTCTGGAGAAATAAGTGCATGCGTTGTGGTTGCGTTCATGATGAATCCAATGAAATGCAGATACCTTGTAAAAAGCCAGGACAACCTAGCCGTAAGACTAAGCTAATGTAAAAGCTCTCTCTAATTTCAGGATGAAGTTCTTGAGTGCTGGTAGGGCTCTATATCAAAAACATATCACAGTGCTGTTGTAGGAAAAAAAACACTCCGAAGCTCCCAGTATTGATAGTCAGTTGCTTTGCAAATTCTCTTATGTTACAGCACAGGTTGCAACACTTCTCAGAGTTCCAAGCCACTTTTTCCCACCTGTCCCTGCCTGCTGTCTGTAATTTAGGTGCTCCTCATGAGCTGCTCTATGAAGTTTATGTAATAAAAATAACCTTTATGGAGGAACAAAGAGGAAAGTCAGATAATTCAGTTTGACTGGGTACCTTGACTTGACTTTGCTTAGTGCAGTGTCCCCAACACAATGTAACTTTTAACAATAAACAAAATCAAATAAGTAGCTGAGTATGACAATAATTGTCCAGAAAATATATGGTGCTAGAAAACACGAAGAGTAATAGGGAGAAAAATAACCTGAGTTTCTCAGTAATGCTCTTTGCTTTGTTAGCCAGCAAGCATGGCCACCCCAAATACTGCCTATCATACCTTTAATATAAGGGTACAGAAAACCATGGTGGGATTCTCATTCTGCTCTTCATAAGCCCCAAGCCAAAGAAGAAAAATGGGTTGTAATCCTGGAAGAGTCAGTCTGTGAACACTACAGCTCTCCTTCAAAGAAAGTAAGTTTCTGATACTGCCCAGCATGCTTTTTGGTCACAGTTTTATTTTTATGAGCTCTAAGCATAGTTCCCAAATGATGAAACTGTAAAATTTTTAAGTCTAAGATATAACAATGTGAGCTGATCAAAACTGGCAAGAATATAGTCTCTCCTCTCTTGCTGTGTGTTCCTGGCACCTTCTTTGCACCAAGCTGAGTGTTTTTCTGACTAAGCAGTGAGCCAAATTTGTAAAAATAGACTCCCAAACTGCTGACCAAACATTTACACCTCCTTTCTTGAATCAGATCAAATGCTCATGTAGTATATGCTATGTTGATTCAGCATTCAAAACCAATGACATAAAAAACTTGGCTGGCTTTTTATATTTTTCATACTGGTTTAGTTTCCCACAGGATCAGCAAGCTTGATATTACCCTGTGACTGTGACCAGTGCACAGGAGAGCTTGGGGAAGGGGAGATGAAGTAAAATAGCTTTTTCTTTTTTTTAGCAGAAGTCTGTAAGTAGAGAAGTTTAGACTGAAGAGTGGCTTAGGATGGCCAAAAACGACCTGAAGCCCTGTGACTGGTGGTCTAGGCTGAGCTCAGCTGCCAGAACACTAGCAAAGTGTGAGAGAATTGTCTTGCTGGGGAGTTTCAAGGCTACACCCTCTCTTTTGCTGATCATAAGGGCACTGGGTTCAGTTTCCAACACAGTGGTATAAGCCTAACATAACTCACCATCTAAGTGGTTTAAGCTTAAACTGAAAGTGTAGCCTTAGAGTCTAAAAACATGCAACTGATGAAAACTGTATGGAATTGGTACTTGTTCTGTGGAATTGGGAACTGAAGTGGTTCAGAGAGCAGATACAGCTACTAATGATGGCTGGATTGGATTCCACTTGAATTGGCTTGCCTGGACTGGGTATGATGTGCCTGCATTAGCATTAGTGCTGGCAGGCACAAGAGAGAAAGAACAGGGGAGAGTAGGACAGGGTGCAGTTACACCAACTGATGCTTAAGAATCAAGGGGCAAACAAATAGTGTGGGGCAAACAAATAATTCAAATGTCATTGTGGGAGTCTACTATAGACCTCCCAGCCAGGACGATGACGCTGATGAATTATCCTTTGAGGAGCTAAGAGACACATCCAAATCAACTGTCCTTGTCCTTATGGAGCACTTCAGCTTGCCAGAAATTAACTGGGAGCATCACACAGCTGGTACAACCTGGGCCAGAAGATTCCTAAAACACCTGTATGGCAATTTTATGAAACATGTCCTATGGGAGCTGACTTGGAAAGGTGCCCTCCTTGATCTGCTACTTGTCAACAGAGTGGATCTTGTGAGGGAAGTGGAGATTGGGGCCTTCTTGGCCACAGTGACCATGAAGTGATTGAGTTCAAAATCTCTGTTAATAGGAGGAAAAGTACCAGCTCTGGACATGAGGAGAGCAGACTTCAGGCTGCTCAGGGAATTAGTAAGGTCCTAAGGTCCCCTGCAAAAATGTTTTTTGTAGGTGCTGGGGTCCATCAGTGCTGGTCACTTTTTAAACATGACCTCCATAGGTCATGTTTAAATTCCCATATGGTGAAGCAGGCAATTCCCATATGTCGGAGCAGGCAATTCCCATATGTCGGAAGTCAAGAAGGTGAGGCAGAAGGCCAGCTTGGCTGAGCAGGGATCTTCCCTTGGAAATAAGACAGAAAAGGAAGGTGTATTCCCAGTGGAAGCAAGGTCAAGTGACATGGGAAGAACACAAAGATTCTGCTTGCCACAATAGGGTGAAAATCTGCATGGCTAAAACTGAACTGGAGTCAAAGCTGGTCAGAAATGTGGGGACAATAAAAAGAGTTTTTCCCAATATATTAGTGGCAATAGGCAGTATAGAAATATCATTGGCCTGTTACAGGATGAGGATGGTCTCCTCCCAAACAGGGGCAGAAACAAGGCAGAGGTGTTTAATGCTTTCTTTGTCTTCAGCATGGATGAGGGACCAAGGGGTTCTCAGTGCCCTGAGCTGGAGGACCATGACTGGGAGAATGATCAACTCCCAGTCAACCCTGAAACTGTGCAGGATCTTTTGCTCCAGCTGGATCCCTACAAATCCATGGGGCCTGATGGGATTCACAGAATCACAGAATATGCTTAGCTGGAAGGCACCCACAAGCATCATCAGGTCCAACTCTTAGCCCTGCACAGAACCATCCTGATTCCTCAAAGATCTGACTGATATAATTGCAAAACCTCTCTCAGTGATTTTTGAGCGGTCTTGGGAACTCAGAGAGGTCCCAGCTGACTGGAAGCTGGGAAATGTCCTGATTTTCAAGAAGGGCAAGAAGGAGGATCCCAGAAACTACAGGTCTGTCAGTGTCACTTCAGTGCCTGGTAAAGTTAGAGAGAAGATAATTCTGGGAGGGGAAGAAGATAACTCTACTTTGAGAGGAAGCCATATGAGGAGCTGCTGAGTCACTTGGTCTGTTCAGCCTGGAGGAGACTGAGGGGAGACCTCGTTGCAGTCTACAACTTTCTTGTGAGTGGAAGAGGAGGGGCAGGCACTGATCTTTTCTCAGTGCTGAACAGTTACAGAACCTGAGGGAGTGGCCTGAAATTGTGTCAGGGGAGGTTTAGGTTGGATATTAGAAAAAGGTTCTTCACCCAGAGGGTGGTTGGGCACTGGAACAGGCTCCTTGGGGAAGTGGTCACAGCACCAAGACTGACAGAGTTCAAGAAGTATTTGGAACAATGCTCTCAGGCACATGGTGTGATGCTCGGGGATGGTTCTGTGCCGGTCCAGGAGTTGGACTCGATGATCCTTGTGAGTCCCTTCCAATTCAGCATGTTCTGTCATTCTATGATTAGAGTGCACTGAGAAGCAGGTTACATCTATCCAGGGGAGGAACCTTAATCAGTGCAACTACAATCAGTCTAGACAGGAAAAAACAGTGGGAGCAGAAGGTGGAGACTACACAATCCTCTGCCCTCAGACTACATCATGCACTCCATGTTGAAATGGATTGATGGAGAATGGGAGAAGGTCCAGGGTGCTCTTTTTCTTGTAAGTAGCTGGCTTTAATGGTTCAGAGATATGAATTGTATGAAGGGCTACCTGACAAATCTTCAAGGGATTACTCTGGGGCATGTAGACACAGTCCAGACTGACATTAGTTCAAAATCAGTTTTGAAGAAGGTGGGGGTTTTTCTCCTTTCTGGCCTTACCCAGCTCATCCTGGAAACTCAGCACAGTTCTGCAATTCTCAGCTGCCAAATTCAGTGCCCAGTGTTTGGTAAAAAGTTGCTTATAGCTGAGTGATATTATATGGCCATTTCCCAGGGGAATTCAGGACCTGTACATGTGCAAAAGCTCCAGTGACCCATTTTCTCTAGATGTGACTCTGATTTTTACATATTTTCTTTGTGTTCCTCCTATGGTCCATACAAGGCACAATATTCTTCTCCTGGAATGATATATTGTTGAGAACATACATATTATGTTCTGCTGTGATATCACGTCAGGAAAGCATGAATTTGATCCATTAATATTTTAGTTCCTCTCCTAGGATAGGTATTTGGAATTGTGATTAATTACTGCAACCGGTCTTTAAATACTATAATAATGTAGGAGCTAGGTGTAAATATTCAAGCCTGTGCATCTTAAGGCTAAATTACTAAAAGCACGGTCCGTGACACTTGCTGTACTGATTGGTTCCAGAGGGACTGGCTAGGTGCTAAGGGTTTCTAAAACTCACAGCCATGTTTACCTTCTGTAACTAAATAAGAGACCTAGAGGCCAAACTAGAAACGTGATGGGATTTGGAAGCTTGCACCTTTTTTTTTTTTTTTTTTTTTTAAATATAAATTACAGCATAAGCCTGTGATCACAGGGAAGCAGAGAAAGAAAGGTGAAGCAATATTCTAGGTATTACAGGGTGATACTCAGCTTGCCTCAAACAGTTTGTTACAAGCATCAGCCCTTTAATTAAGTGGAATTTACCCCAGCACAGAGGACTTCTGTAAAAGCCTTTGCTACACACATGACCTACTTCAGGTCTCTGCGAAGGGCAGAAATTTGACATAACTAGTGAGGTTCTGCCCTAGACGTAAATCTTTGATGAAAATCTGAGTTACAACGTTCAGCCACTGGATGTCCTCATTTTCAAAGGTCTGCAAAGGTTGTTTAGCTGTAAAGCCACAGGTTGTTGACAGTTTGCAGAGCATTGCATAAAAATATTCTGTGTGTATTGGGTATTGCGAAACTCCAAACTTACCACCCATAAAGCAATGGAATAATTTTCACTTATCAAGGTAATTAAACTCCTACTGAATACAGAACATATATTTAACCCGCTCCTTTCTCAATTTCTCTCTCTCTCTCTTTTTTTTCTTTTTTTGTTTTTACAACTTAAGTGCAATTATGTAACAGCTTGCTTTGCAGAACTCTTGCATTCCTAAACACTGAGAGCTTTACTACACTTACTCCTTTATCCAGTGCTACCTGCATTGGAGTTTATTGCAGTTTTTACTGTGGCTTTGGACTGCAGCTTGTTTTTTCAAAATTCTTATGAATTCTCAAGGGTGCATTCGTCTGCTTGCAGGAGTCCTGATTGTCTAATCCCATAAAGACTTTGCCAGTGTTAGGTAATCACAGCGTGCCTGCGGCTACACCTGCCCAGAGAGCTTCCCTTTGCTTCTTCCCAGAATCATAGAATGGTTTGGGTTGGAAGGGACCTTAAAGATCAACTCGTTCCAACCCCCCTGCCATGGAGAGGGACAGCTTCCACTAGACCAGGTTGCTCAGAGTACCATCCAACCTGGCCTACTTTCTCCTGCAGCTCATGAGCCATGACCACCCACCTTTCCTTTGCTGCAGGCTCCCCTGCCTGCACCATCACGAAGGGTGTTTCTCAGCCCAAGCTTCCCCTGCACCTAAGCTCCTCATTCTTGCAGCTCTAATGGCATCATCCTCATTGCCAAACATTCCTGTCTTCTGATTATGATTTGACATTGCTTGTCAGACACACTCCAACAGCTCATAAAAATCTGAGCTGGCAGAAAGACTGGCAACTGGCTGTCTGTACCACGTGGATTTTATGTTCGTTCATAAAACATGGAAACATGTCCATAAAAATCTGCATTTTTTTTTCCCAGCTTAAGTTTCAAGAAAAAAAAAAATCTACTTCTCTTAGCTTTGTTCCCTTTATTTCTGTAATTTAAACTGTTTTTAAACCACATTGTCTTTCCATCCAGCAGGCAGCTTATGCTCTCTGAAGACTTGCTTGACATCATGAAAGCAGATTTTATGGGGGGACAAACTCAGTAGAAAAATTAAGGCTAGACTTCTTTCCTTCATAAAGGGAACTCACTTTCTGGTATAAATGGGCACACACTTACACTCGATAACATACCCTTCATGCACCAGCATGGTAGTTTCATTCCTACCAGGCTGGTGCATGACGCACGTCTCCAGCAGGAATCAGCCCCGGTAGCTGCCAAAGTTTCCTAAGGTGACCAGGTGTGCATTTATTTATCTACTCCCTCAGCGGTTCAGCACTGAGCGAGTGCTTCAGAAAAAGAGATGAGCATGTTGTGTTTCCATACACAGCTCTGCAGGACTGGTAGATTCTCACAGAAAGTTGCTCAACCCCTGTGCATCCTTTCATACCCACTGTGGAAGGGGAGGCGTGCCCAGAGCTGCTCAGGTGGACAGCAACCTGGGGTGGTCCTGATAGGACTCCGAGTCCTGGGATTTGCTCCCAGTTCAAAAACTGTGCTGGTTTCTGGACTCTGAAACAAGCCTAACATTCAGGTGAAAGATTCAGAAGATGGAAGGCAGGGAGAAAACCACCATGGCAGATCTGGATGACATGATGCTTGTCACAATGCTGTTACCTTAACCCCAAGCACATGCTGATGTTTCCATAACAGGAAGAGGAGCAGAGTGCGATAGAAACAGACTGCTCTGCAGGGAGTGAGGGGCTAACAGCAGCTTCTGAAGAGGACATATGTTACAGGACTTCTCCCATCAAGGAGCTGCTGGCAGCTGAAGAGCTGGCCATGGTTGACTGGAAATGAGCTGTCCCCGCTGCTGATGCAAGACTAACTGGGCTGGGGGAGCAAATCAAATATGATTTCCCTGCCCTGGAAACTGTGTTACTACTCTGAATTTGCTTCCCTTGGGCTGAATGATTGCCTGCTTCCAAACAGGGCTTCTAAACTGCTGAGGAACTGGTGACAGCCTGTGGACTGCCCAGCCTTCACCTGCTTGGAGAAGACTTATTAATCCTTTTTTGTCATTCTGAAGAACACTGTGGGCCATGCAAACAGTGCTGGCAAATACAGATGAAGAAGAAATGGGATTGCAGTCCAACATCTATATCTGAGGTTAGAGATGGCCACTTTTCCCTCTGGCACTCATGGTTATCCCTGGAGAGATGAAGTCTGCTGTGGTTTCTGGAGGGACTTTTTCTCCTTGTGGCTTTTGAAGAGCTCTTTGGAAGACGTGGGATGCTGCTTTTTGTCATCATAAAACTGAAGATTTGACTTGGAGTGACAAAAAGAGATTAAAGGTTTTGCAAGCAGCAAACCCTAGATTTACAGCAAACACAGAGAATTTTGCTTTCTCGGTACAAAAGCCCAGATGCAGCTCACATTAAAATCAATAATTGATCTATGTCCATTTACAGATACATCTACATTCATGTAGGCTGGGAAACCTTATCCCTGGGTTCATATTTTCCTTTTAAACGGCTTATACTCAGGCTGCCTATCTGTTCATCAAGTGGGCAACACTTAGTCTCTTCTAGGAATGAGCTGGAAACTTTTTTTTCGCTGGAAGTCAAGAGTAGGACTGACAAGACAGATGGAAGCTGCTGAACTGTTACACAGCTTGTTAGAGAAGCACAGAGCCCTTTAAAGCTGAGGCTGCAGCCAGGATTTACCTCTTGAGAAATGGCAGCAATCTCCAAAGTAAGTAGTTTGCACGGGCTACAAATCTGCCTCAAAATTATCAGCATGGGTGCAGGCTGAGCTCAAAATAAAATCCCTTTTTTTTTTTTTTTTTTTTTTTAGCTGAGATGCTATAATATGGGACAAGGCTGAGCAAACATATTGTGACTCTCCCATTTGGTGCTCTGTGTCCCAGATCACTGACTGTGCAGCCGCACCAAGCTGTGGGTCACACGCCTTTGTTCCTTATGTAGATAAACATTCCTGCTATGTTAACGACAGATTTGGAGAAATTTTGGTTTTGCTTTGGCTGGTTAATGGACCAGCATCTTTGGCTGGGTTCTTACAGGGCACACATTGCAGCCTGGGCAGCCCGGGCAGCATGATGCAGAACTGACCCAGTCCACAGAGGATTTGGGGGATTTTTAGCTGCTAAATACTAGGCTTGTTAGGTGCACATGTTGATGGGCCTTTGTGAACTGATTTTTTATTTTTTTTTCGAAGGAATCTTGGACAAGTTTCATGGCTGTGGCAGAAAAAGGCCCACTGGTATCAGGAGGCTGATCTCACTCTTTTCTGCTGAAAAGGTTTTTTCTTCCAAAGCAAATGATCAGAGCAGCAAAATTTTCAAGATGCACCGTAAGATGTTGTCTGGTGTGTTCTTAGAACAAGATGATATTTTTAGGTGAAACTTTCTTAGGAATACCTGAGTCTGAGCCAGACATGTAAGGTAGAAAACATCATCCTGACAGTTGGAGTTTAGGGGGGTTGCAAGCAAGTAGAAACTAGATCTTACGAAAGGAAGTACTGGGACAGCTAACAATGGAGATTATCAGCTCTTCCCATCGCTCCTGATGACAGAGGGACAAAAGGTGCCCTTCTGCTTCCTAGGGAGGTTTCCAAACATCAAGAAAGGGTCTTTGTTTTTGGTCGAGGCGGATTTTGGCTGAGGAAAATTAGCAGGGAAACAGACAACGGTAGGAAACCTGCAGCAGCTTGGCATTGTGTGTGAGTGGAGAAGCTGCCCATTCTGTGCTAACAGTCTATTTCCAGGAGCTAGAAAGGTCAAGATGCTTTTGGTTTTGGCTTCACTTATAGCTGTTGTGTCCTCTCAACTTCCTCTGTTTTCAGCTTGCAGACCTGAGATTAATTAAAAATACAGCGTAGAGCTTTCCACCTTCCAGAAAATAAATGTTATGATCTCATGGTGGTCCTGTAAGAGAGGGATAGTGATGAAGTGGGAGACAAAAGAATCAAGGAAATACTGCATTGTACAGCCATATTTGCATTAGGCTCAACATCTGTATCTTGGGATCAGATTTCTGCTGAGATTTTGCTTGAGGGCAGTTTGTCCTTCCTGTTGGGAAGAGACAGACGGTGAACCACAAGTTGAGCGTGCCTATGTTGGGAAAGTTGCAGGAAAAGCGATACACAGGGAAGGGGTCCCTGGGTGGGCTCTGTTTCTTTGCGGTAACCCATGTCCCAGCAGCATTTCTACCTGGGGACAACCCCATCTGTACTGCTCCTAGGCCTGAATACACTGATGTATCTGTGCTTGTATCTGTGCCGAAACCAAGCGAGCCCATAACAAGGAGCAGGATTTCAGGCAGACAAGAAGTCAAACCTCTGCCACAAGCTGAGAGAGCCCGGCGCCACGCACAACAAAGCAGAATGGATGGGTAGGCTGCAAAATTACAAGCTGCTTCTTGCCAACTATGTGGCTGGAATGAGCATGCCAAAGCAGACTAGGTTTCCCTCACCCTCATCTGGCCTCCTGTCAGCCTACGCCTCTGCAGGGTGTCTGGACAAAGTGCTAAAAATCTGGAAATAGAAATACAGATTTAAAAACTTGAATAAAATGTCCAGGCTCAAGGTCTGTGTTTGTGTGATAGCTGAAAGAATAATGGGCATTTCACAATTAAAGCTGAGCACTATCCACAGTGGGTGATGGAACTTCCATGCCAGGATTTCCACCAATAGGCAAGACCAGATGTACAGTACACTACTGGTGTCAGCTGGAATAAGACTAGTTTTTGAAGCACCAGGTTCTTTTCTGGCCCACACGTTTCAAGTGTTTCAGATCTTTGCATAATCAATTTCAATACTTTCTTCAAACACAAAACAGTTTTAACTGAGCACATTGATAGCTGGCAAAACCTCTTCTCTCATAAAATGACCAAGGGTAGGATAGGATAGGATAGGATAGGATAGGATAGGATAGGATAGGATAGGATAGGATAGGATAGGATAGGATAGGATAGAATAATTCAGTTGGAAGGGACCTACAGTGATCATCTAGTCCCACTGCTGGGCTGGTAGAAGTTCCTTGCAGTTGCGAATTCACTAAAGGGTCGCACTCCAGACCACTTTGCTTTCCATTTACTCCTTCTGTTGGCCTGCAAAGCTTCTGAGGTGCTCACATGAACTTCCCAGTTCACTGCAGTATGTCTGCCAAGTGTTTACTTGACCTAAATTCTTTTGAAAACCATCATTTGTGACAACTTAGCACAGGCTTTACAGAACTGGGTAGCCGGTTAATAAATGCTGTGACCTGGACACACAAGCTCTGACATTTTGTTATCAACAATATAGGCATGCTTTTTCTATTTTATCTAATTTTTAATGTTACCACTTTCTTAAACTATATTTTTTGCTAACTAGAAGATTAAGCTGTTGCATGTATGTCCTAAATTGCTAGTTTACCATTTGGTCCTCAACATTATATCTCTTCAAAAAGGTACTCAATTCTGAAGACTGTGATTCCCACTGAGCAGTTACATCAGACCTGGTAACTCTCTGGATGCCAATTCTTTTAATGCCAGTTCTTACTGTGATATTATTAAAAGCAGCAAAAATATTTTACCTGGTGCATTGCTTACTACAATTTTTCTGTCTGGTATTCCAAATAAATTCCAGTTATATTTCATTTGTCCTTGGTCTGATTCCTTAAATAAGCAACTTTCACAGTCTTTCAGTTCCTCTTGCTCTAAGGAGAAATGTCAGAAATTTTCTTGAAGACCAATAACACCTTTCTAATGTGGTATTTTATAATTTGAATAAAAAAATTTTCTGTAGTAAAAGCCTTTGGAATACAACTGTCTAATTAACATGCATTTATATGAGCTAATATAGGAAATTAGTGAACAGTAGACTCAGCATTAAACTTGCATTTATTAATACTAAATATGGAATTGTGTGTGTGTAATTGTTGATAATACCTCATTTGACTATTGTAAAGGCTTTAAATTCCCTTCCAGCTAAGATGAGAGGAAGAAGAAAATTAGGAACCACATGCCAAAAAAAGAGTTTTGAAAAAATTATGAGTCAGTCAAAATATTTCTCATTGCTGTAAAATTTACATTAACCGTGGTGCTAGCTGCTCCTACCTCCCATCAGTAAAATATTCTCCAGGTCCATCAATCATTCCATGAAATGACTGACTGTAAGGATGCTCCTGATGTGATTTCTTGACACACAGTGATGCTCCTTAGTGCCGCCCTTGTGCTGGTGCATCCAGCCCATCTTCTCCAACAAGGATGGTGTCTCCTCCTGACCCTTGCAACACTGAAAGCCCACTGGAAGCTGGGGGTCTCATCGTTCAGAGGATACAGATCACAAAATGAAGGTGCAGCTTAATGCCTACCAAAATGGCCAGGTGGGCCTCCCATGCAGGGTGACCTGCCTCATGCTCATATCTGCCTTTTTACCTCATGCCAAATCCAGAAGCATGGTTGTCTTCGTTGGCCATGGGAAATGGAACACCAAACTACGTGCAGTCAAGGGGTATTTAGTTACATCATGATGTTGATTTGAAAAAATAAACACAGACCTAAATTCATGTCTCTACTTGTTCTCTTCAGGGTGGTTGGAGAAGCAAAATTTGCTGTGAGAAGTTATATCTGGTTGTATTGGACTAGCTGAAAATAGCAAAACCCTGAAAAAATGGTTGGGGCCCAGAATCTATCCATCAGCTGTGACAACCAGCCCAGCAAAGGAGAGAGAAAAAAAAGAAAGAAAAGTAAAAACTCATCCCAGCCACCAGAATATCTCTTTTCCTTACTTGCCAGAACTCATCTCTTTGTTCTTCTGGCCAAAGATGAGGGGTGTCAGCCCTTGAAAATTGGTGTGAAATAAGAAACTATCAGACACAATCCAACCACATATGACCGGCCACTCCTTACAAAGCAAATTGAAGCAAGTAGGATTAAATCAAAGTAATACCTCATGTGATTACAGCTCATTGTGTTCAAATAAAAGCTGACGTTAACATGAGTGATTTGTTTGGTGGTGGGAGTGGAGAGAATAGGAGATGCTACAGCTTCTGCTCACAGTGATTGCTATTTATAATGCTGTAAAACCACAGTGAATATGTTAAACGCACTGCCACGAGCGTGTGCCACTTCAGCTTGGTATTATGGCTGTAATAATTCATTGCAATTCTTAGATGTGCCTTTGTACTAGTAATACATAGTATGTATTATATGTGTATCAGTTATTTCAGGCATACAAAAGCTTTGTAGATGTGGTACCTGTGCTGATTAAACCCTAATTTGTAACTGTATTTGCAGCTTTGTATTGTATTGTAATCAATATGGGAACACTTTATAGTCACATCTACCTGCTGCTTTTACAGCCCCCTTCTAAGCAATTTAAATAGAAACTGAAGAGTAAATGAGACCAGAATCCTTAGCCCGCAAAACTGAACAAAGAGAAGTATGTAATTGCTAGTTACCTCCAGCACCCTGCTGCGCTGGCTCTCAGCAGCTCTGTGAGCTGTAGTACAGTTACTGCAGGTTCAATAGTATTCCTGTTTAATTTGTTCAGAGTGCTCGGTAACTAATCTTCCAGCAGCAATCCAGTGCTAGTTAAATTATTATCTCCAAACCCAGTCCCATTACCTGCAGTACTTGGGTCTTTCTGTCTTCTTGTTTGGCCCTGGCTTCTCTGTGCTTTGTAACTGCATCTCTTTCTAACAAGGCTTAAGAAATCTGGCTGGGGGAGGGAAGAAGTCCTAAATGCAAAGGAGGCATCAGGAACCTGGCCTGCTTTATTTATTTGTTTATTTGTTTGTTTTAATTATTATTTATTGTATTTTTCCTAGTGTTAATTTAAGTGGATTTTGAACTATAAGCCTTATGAGCTACTTAAACTATGCTGATGCAAAATCTGTTTCCATCCATTTTCTTCGTTTTCTCTCTACCCCATGATGTACTTTACTATTAAATTCTGATTATTCTGAATATTACTGCTTTCCTTGTAGCAGCACTCACCTCCTCTGCACTAACACAAACCTATGAGTATCCTTGCTTTGGGTCTTTTTGTAAGACTCAATTTGAAACTTGGTGTTGTTTGCTTGAATTGCTTTTTGACAAGCCAGAAAGCAATTCTGTCTGAGCTGTGCTGAGGAGGGAGAGCTGCAGGGTGACCTTGCTCTTGCTTCTTTCAAGCCATAACTTCCAGGAACACTCCTGAGATCAGTCCAGCCTTATCTATATTTCACATTTCATTGTCTGAATTCCTTAAAAGTCACATAGACCTAATTTTTCGTTCAGGAGCACACAGGGTGATGGTATCTAGCAAGAGAAATTGAGATTTTTCTACACTGAAGTTCTTGGCTGTGTTCCCAGACCAGGATGGTAGTGACAGAAGGATGGCTCTTTGTTTGATAGACTGTAAGACATTAATTTTTTGGTCATGACCTGTCTCCCAGGTTTCAACTCTGAAGTGACTGTATGTATAACTGGTACCCCTGCTGTCATTCCCTCCAGGGAGTCCTGGAAGCACTGACCTGTTAAGCAGGGTGATCTCTTGCACACAACACAACCCTGCTGGCAATCCCGTGCAGGACAGCTTGCTCATCTCCTGCTGTGTATGTCCTGCAAATAACTGGGCTGCAACCTTTGTTTATAAGCACCTGAATGCCGTTTAATGGGGGGCAACAGTGACTGTCACAAAAGCTAATGGGGGTTGCCTGGTCACAATGCGAATGGCAGGAAGATATGTGAACTGTGGTATCACAGCAAGAGCAGACTTCATCTATTCCCCTCCGAAACAAAGAAGTCTGACCTTGCCTGCCCAAGGCTGAAGAAAACAGTCTGCTGGGAAAGAAGCACAAATCTGCTCCCCACACTTATTCACTGCTCTTGCAAAAGAGTTAGTGGCTTTACCTCTCTTATCAAGAGGCAGCTGGAGCCAGGTAATCCCCTGCAGAACTGGGAGAGCAGCAGTCCTTAATTCCTCCTGCACGTGAGCCACACCTTGGCTTGCCGTAGAAATGTGTAATGCAGCAGAACTGCTGCTGTCAGAGAGGGCAATACTTCTCGTACCCCTGGGGGACACAGTTGCCCAAGTGAGAAGGTTGTGTGTTAGTACAAATACCAGCAACTTGCTGTCCTCTGCTTGCTCACAACTTCTTATGCATGCCTGGTCGTAGGTTCTAGTTACTCCATTGAATCACAACTCTCTTTTCCTACCCGTTTTCAAAGACCTCTACCACCAAAACTTGTCCCAATTTGAGGTTACTCTTCTGGCCACAAAGGTTACAGAACTGGTCCCTTCTTTGCTTAGGAAAGGGTTTTTATTGCTGATATTTCTTAGCACAGAAGAACAACAGAGACCAGGAACTCATTGCACTGACCAAAACTGAACAGATTTACTTGCTTGGGATTTTGTTTTTTTTGCTGTGAGAATACTATTTGCTCAAGAGCAGCACTGGCTTGCCTTTTGGTTTCCTCAATACCTATTTCCATACCATAGCCTCAGGCTGTATCTTCATCTGTGCAGTGGGCCAGGGCCACTAGCACTGATTTGATGTCCTAAGCTCCTGAGGATTTTATTAAAGACCCTATTGATAGTAGCTGTCTATCTCAGAGAAGGAGAAGAGGATCTTTATTCTTATATTGAGTGTCAGCTTATGAAGGCAGATGTCATAAATAAGTATTAAGCTCTCTTGCAATCACTCTGTCCCCTGGACTCGCCAGCCCTCACAAGAAGCATGCAAATTGTTTGATTCATTCTTCATTGAAGTACATAGACTTACCCAATAGTCAATACTCTCCTGTTACTGTCTAGACTTGTCAAAGTGAGGCCTAGTCATGAGACACATGACAGCATCTGCAGAAGTGACAACTCATGTCAAACTTTGTGTCTGTGTCATGCAAGAAAGGCTCAAGCTGTTTACAAGCCTCCAAGACAGATCAGTGTGCTGGGATCTGAAGCCCTCTCTGTCTCGAGGGCACACTGGGCATTTCTCTCAAAGAGCACAGAAGACACTGGGACAGAGAGCATCATAAACTGGCATGAGATCCCTCCCACTGAGGCCACTGCTAGAGCTCTTGCCTGGTGTCAGACTCATCTGTGGGACAATGCGAATGCTTCCAGCCGAGTGAGAAGATGTACAGGAGGTCCTGAGGCCCCACTCACAGGTCTGTTTTTTAGAGCTGGACGTCAGGAGTCAATATGTTCACCCTGCTGTTTGCCAATAAATCAAGTCAAGCTGTTCTCCAGCTTCAAATGCTTTGATGCCAACCCGTCCCCATGACGTAGTCCTATAAAGGGCTGCGTGTCCTATTTATACCGGGGGCAGTCATCTGCAGCCCTCCCTGGTTCATGTGCCCCACCACATGGTTCCCCTGTAGTCTCACTTCTTCAGAGGGTTCCTTAGGAATAAAGGCATGAAGGTCACTGAATTTAGGCAAAGGGATCTTGGTAGCAAACCTCAGTTGGTCTCAGAGGCTTGTGGACAGTTTGAGCCTTAAATTTGCCTCAATATTTGCTCAGTTTGTCTCTGCTCAGCCTCCATTTCCCCTGCATCTGGTTTGATACCTCCATTGTCAGATCTTGGGTTGGAGCTGCCATGGGAAGCTTGATTTTCTGAACCTGGCCCCTCTGCCTGTTGTCTGGGAGGACCAGCCTCACCAACAGCTGGAAGAAGTGGATCTGCAGTGCCTGGCTGGCCACTGGCTGGGATCCACTAAATGTGATGGAGATGGTCCTCCTCATCTCCACCTCTAAGATCTACTGGGCAGCTTCCTGGATCCCTGACTTTGCCAAGCTCTGTGCCAATGCACAATATGTTAGTTTGATTTTCTCCTGTCTTGTAGTTATCTAATCTCCTGCTGTGGGGCTGAGAAGACCTGAGGGTGCTCGTGCATGTTTCTGAGCACACGTGAACACGTTTGTGAATGCTTTTTTGTAATTACTGGATATATTGACGGAAGGAAGAAACTATTGGCTCTGACAGATTTTTTTTAAGGTATTTATAAGAAAAGAGTAATATTTTTAAAATTTCCTGTTTTGTAAGTCAGCAAAGAGTAACAGTACACAAACACCTAAAATGTCCTCTTAAAAACCAAAAAAAGGTAGATCACTCCAATTCCCACAGAAATTTAACAAGTGTAGCTCGCAAGATTTATCTGCTGATGTAAGAAGAACCCAACAATAAATACATTGTAACTTTGTTAGATTATCAGTACCATGCAGGGGTTGAAGAACAGAGATGATTACAATAAACTCCCTTTCTTTCCTATTCCTATATCTGCACCCTATTATAATTATGCAAGAAATTAGTATTTCAAGAGCAGCTCTGATGTTAACTGCCTGTTTTCAAAAGTATTTTGTGTCACTGTGTATATTACAAAATTGCTATTATGCAACCAGAAAGACAAGATCCTTTGAGACTGTGTTTTGCCTTCGGAGCTCAGGAGCACATCGCCCCGCTCACAGGGGTTTGGAGTGGGAGTGCCGGAGCACAGAGGCGACAGACACGGGCAGAGGGCTGTTGGAGGGCTATTTGTCTTTGCCAACCCTTCTGACCTTACAATCAGGCTTTTTGAAAGTGGATTTTTAAAAAAACTTATTTCAGAAAACCTTGAGGATAGTAAATTGAGAGGAAAAACATTATCCACGGCCAAGGTACCGAGAGAGCGTTCCACCTACATTTTACTGTGTTACTTTCCAGACAGTGTTATGTTCTAACAATTTAGAAGGAACTGTGAGCGCGGTCTGCGCACGCTTCCGCTCGGTGTTCCAGGGCGCCTCAGGTAAGTATCGGCATGTCCCAAAGTCGGTAAAATGAGTGTCCCAAGCCGCTCCCCGGCACTCCCGGTCACTGCGGACCGCGTGACACGGCCGGTTCCACAGCGGACCCCGAGGCGATGGCAGAGCCCACCCGAGGCGGCCGCCGGCCCGGCCACTGACGGGGGAGCCCCGGGATCCCCGAGCCCCCGGGCGTAGCGGCACCGTGCGGAGCCCCCGCTGCCGGGCAGTGCTGCACGCTTCCAGCCGGGGAAGCTCCCTGTCGGAGCGTCTTTTTCCTTGGCAGAAAGTTGAGCTGGCGCTCGCCCCCGGCTGCCCGGGGCGAGGTGGCGCCGGGGCGGGAGCGGGGCGGTGTACGAGCGGCGGGCCGGGTCCGGGCCCGGGGCGGGGCAGGGCGGCAG